>JBAKBP010003741.1:0-82387 GCA_037953745.1 Lithodes maja | reverse complement strand
CAATGACTGAGTACAGAGTTAGGGACAGGCAGAGAGAAACACCGAGTGAGAGGTCGGGAGAGAGGCAGAGAGACCACTATCATCCCCAATAATTTGATCATAGATAATGTCACCTCAGATGTCCATCTTAGGAACGTTGACGGATTTAAAATATTGTCATTGGTATTTTTGTCTTCCACGAACTTCTCTAGATCCAGCCTTCTTTGTGAAACCGGTCTGATCTTCCCTGGCCGACATCTTTTTCTGGCCTTATCATCCAGATCCAGACAGGTCTGAACGGTGATCGTTGGAGGGAGGGAAGGAGAGGGAGGGAGGTAGGGAGGGAGAGAGGGAGAGAGGGAGGGAGAGAGAGAGAGAGAGAACGTTATTATTGACCTTTCATAATTATATACGACCAACTTGGTTATTCACCTATTATTATTGCTGTCATTTGTCTCACTAGTGGACAGGAACAGACGCCTTTCCCGATATCATTATACAAGATCCTTCTGTTTCTATTATTCATTCCTCAAATTATTATTCACATTATCCCATGTATCGAGTATTGTTCACATATTATGTGCTGCGAGGTTCCACCCACACCGAACTTCTCGAAAGTATAGATAGAGTCAAAAGCATTTCGTCTCATCAATTCACTTCCTCCTATTAATTCCCTAAGATGTTGCATCTCTCTCACTCTTCAGCTTATTTAAAAATAATTTGTTTTTCAGAGCTATACCAGTGTATACCTCTTCCCTTACTACGAGTGGGGGGCACCCGCCTCTCAACACACTCCTACTTTATTCTATCCAACTCTCTTATCCAACATAGAACCGATATTCCTTTCTCCTACTCAACAAGTAAGCTTTGAAACTATCTCCCTCTATATATCTTTCCCTAGTCCTGTGACTAAACTGCTTTGAGCTGTGTGTCCAAACATTTTGACTCAAACGTACCTTGTATTTGGCTCTTTGTTACTCTTTCAACTTTGAAGGAGACGCTTTTTACTGGCAGTTTTTCCTTTTGTCTCCTTCATTCACATAGCAATTCTCAACCGCCTAATATTATGGTAAAGTAGGAAGACATTATTCCGGGATGAAATAATAGATGGCTGAAAAGATCATGTAAGAAAGTAAAATTGTGTTTATGAATATTTTAAAAATTTATCTTTCTCCTATTCTCCATTATCTACTTCACCCATCCCTTTCCCTCCACCCTCCCCTTCTCTCCCTAGCTCTTCACTCTCCTCTTGACAACAATAATAGTAGCTGTGAGGTATGTTGTGTCGTGTTGTGTTATCATATAAACACTTGACACCTGATATCTGCCGTAACACACACACTAGCAAATACATACTCTTTATCTGCCTCGATCCTCTCTCTAACACACACACACACACACACAGCCCGTAGCCTAGTAGGTAGCGCTCTCGTCTCACACACGAGGGGTCGGGGGTTCAATCCCCCGGCCGGGCGGAGACAAATTGGGCTCGTCTCCTTTCATGTGTTAGCCTCGGTTCACCTAGCTGTAAATAGGTACCTGGAATAAGTGGACGACGTTGTGACGTCCCATCTGGGGTTGGCAAAAATGGTACAAGGCGAGATGGGTATCATGTGGTTCACCTAAGCTGATGGTTACCTAAGCCTTCGGGCGAGACTGTACCGTCTATAGTGAGAATGGTACCATACAGATCCACCCTAAGCCTTAGTTTCCGATGTCGCCAATTGGCTAAAAATACAGACTACACACACATCCACAGCCATTCCAACGATACATATAACACCTACACATATAGGAGGCGGGAAATAACGAGCATGCTCACTCCCGCAATACAATACAACTAGAGTAAGTACACACACACACACACACACACACACACACACACACACACACACACCTTCACCTTTACTGGCTATTGGTTACTTCCATCATGTACACTTGTGTTTGTGTATTATGTTTTAGGCTTCATGGGAGTGCCAACAATTTATGTTAACCATATATCCACTGGTAAAACTTTGGCTCTGTGTGTGTGTGTGTGTGTGTGTGTGTGTGTGTGTGTGTGTGTGTGTGTGTGTGTGTTAGATTTGTGCCACTAAATATACTTCAAGAGAGTCAGATTA
Organism: Lithodes maja; assembly: GCA_037953745.1. NCBI lineage: Eukaryota > Metazoa > Arthropoda > Malacostraca > Decapoda > Lithodidae > Lithodes > Lithodes maja. Next base: position 80,288 of record JBAKBP010003741.1, on the reverse strand, counting down.
AAACAATATTATAATTTGCTATATTACTCACAAAAATAATAAAGTTCTATATTTTTGTAAGATATATCAGTAAGGAAATATATTATAGCGGAGTTAGGACGGTAAATTTAGCTGTGGTAAAAGAATCTGTACCCGGGTGTGAGTGTGACCAGTAGAGAAGGAGGAGGTCCTGATGTCCCCGTCTGATAGTCCGAGGCTGCTGGACAATGTATGGTGTGTTGTGTTACGGTGCTGGCCAATGGAAATGTTGTTGTGAATGGAGTTTATGGTGAATGGTTGTGTAAGTGATGGGTTTGTACGGATCTGTGAAAATCATGTGGTTGAAAATGTATGGGTTTATGGTGATTTGATGTATTGGTGAATGGAAAGGTTGTTGTTGTTGTTAAGGTAGTTTGTGGTGAATTGCCGTATTTGTGATGGTGGTGTACGGATTTGTGAAAGTGATGTGGTTGAAAATGTATGGATTTTAGGGGTTTGTGTTGATTTGATGTGTTGGAGAATGGAAAGGTTGTTGTGAAGGTAGTGTGTAGTGAACGGCCGTGTTTGTGATGGTGGTGGACTGATTTGTGAAAGAGACGTGGTTGAAAATATATGCGAGCAAGTTTATTGTGTGGTGGAAAAGACGATTATTGGTGAATGGGTGTGTTTGTAATGGCGATGCTACTATTGTATGTATGTATTTTTTGTATTTACTCATGCTACTATTACTTATGGTAATTTAGTGCAGGGTGGATAGAGTTGTAAGCACTTACATGTATAAATGGAAGTATGATACAGAATGAATGAATGAACAATCTACCCCGAACGTGTTTTGTACATTTTTGATGTCAAATACCTATGACGAATACGATTTATAAATTGATGGACATATAATTACATCCTTATTCAGTGAAGGAAAGTTATTTCACAAAATGGAACGTATAGGAAGTCAATAATAATACGTCATACCCTGAGGTTATTGGCGAATTGTTGATGTGTACTGACAATGTTGATATATCTTACAAAAGGTAACAAAGCAAAATATATACAATGAAATAAAATATCATGTACCCACAAGTGTTCTTCATACCTGACTCTTACCTACTATTTTGTGTTATGCGAGATGTTTATTGGAATTACTCAAGTTCCCCAGCAGAACCACTATCCACTATTCGTGAACAAAACTCCCAGATAAAACCAATACATAAAAACAAAAACAAAAACGTTGTGGAGGTAAATTTGATGAGTTTAATTGCATGTACAGTATAGTCAGCGACTCCGAATCATGCCAAACACTCAATACCACTCCCGGATATTTTTCATCCTTCCACAATATGCAGGAAAAGTCAGGTTAGGCTGTTGGTTCCTCTCAATACCGAATGAAATAATACTGATAAAACCCCTGTAAAAGCATCCCTAGAAACCCAACTAATAAACAAGTGCAGTACATAACTCCAATATTATTGTCAAGTCAAAATAAGTAAAAACAAAAAAATATATATATACAGTATATATGCTGAGAAAACGGTTATGCGACTAGAATAAATGAATATGCAATTGCTCCGAAGAAAAGTTTTTACCACCCATTTTTATTGCAATTCTCAAACTTCACTTTTTATTTTGTTTTTGCTATGCTCGTGATGGATGGAGAAATGTGATTTATGGTGGTGAGGAAGGGTCCCAGACGACAGAGCTAACACAGGCTGGGAAAATTGATTATGGCTTGATGTTGAGGGATATATATATATATATGTATATTGTGACATTACCACTCCATTAGAACCGCGTGGCTTGTCCTACAGTGGCTCGCTAGGATCGCCAGGGCAGTGGATGTGGCTACAGTTGATGTATTATTGTGTGCTTTATTTCATATGAAAGCTTGTGTCATGGGCAGTCCAGAAAGGCTCTTTGTTTTTGCCCATGTCAAGGCTTTATATATTTAATTGCAAAGTATGTTTTATTATTAAGTAGTAATGATAGGAATTGAGAGAGAGAGAGAGAGTAGAACAGAGTGAGAGGAGGCGCGCAGTGTTTTGCTATACTCGATGACGTCATAGCTGGCTGGCCTCGTGGGGATTCGTTGAGGGAGGTTTTTACCATGCTTTGTGACATCATGTTTGGCTGGCTTCTTTAGTATTGGCTGGAGGACTTGTTACCGCTTTTTTCCCATGCGGCTCAAGCTAGTGCTAGTATATATACAGCTCCCTCGCCACTCTCTCCCTCAGATCTGGTTTCTAGAACGCATCCTCTTATCCCTTTGATACCTGTCCCCCTTCTGCACCTGAGAACCTTTTCCTCTGCCTATCTCTCTCAATTTCCATATCTTTCATCACCTTTTATTAATATTATACCCCCTCTGGTTAACTCTGCATAATCAGCTTCATGCTGGCCAGTTGTATTGTGCATTAAGGTCTGATATAACCCATGTATGTTAGTTGTTAAGATAAGTTGATCATGAAGCATTGGTTGGCATTCACCTTGTTCAGTACCGCTTCCTATAATTATTAGTGTTCTGCTGGATTAGATAATGCTAGACTAGGAGTCTGATACTATAAGGTATTGTTTCCGATGGGTGCTGGCTTTAGTTAAAAGCTGCACGACATACCTGAGAACTGGAGTTGATTGGGTAAATTCTAGTCTGTGTGCCATTGAGAATAGAGCATGCACGAAATGAGGGCTTTTTGCCTATACCATTCTGCACTGTTCTAAGCTCGTTGTTTGTCTTTGAGGTACGCCAGGAGAATGCTTAATACTTCGGTATTAAGGTTTCTCAAGAGAGCTACCCTTCATTATAACGTAATACTTGACGCACAGACTTGAGATTTGCACTAGGCTATGCGGCATGCCATGCACACCAGTATCTCGTATCATTGACTCTAGCTAGGCTTTATCAGTCACAGTAGACATTAAGTATATTAAACCAATTACTCTTTTTATGCATACCCGTTTATGATTACAAAAGCATTTCGCAGCCTAGTTTGATGTATTGAGACACAAACAACTTAGGCTCTTTTTGTTGATAGGAATACTGCATTGTCGTGGCGCTTATTATTATTGTTGTGGCGTTTAGGATATTCTTGGCTCCGACTGCATTATATCTCCTGCCTTTTTGTGTGCATAGCCTGCACGAGCATTGTTCCGCTGCCTGCCTTTTTGGGTTCCATTTCCGATTCGAGCATCTTGATAGCATCTAACAATTAAAGAAGATTCCTTGTTGGTGTTGAAGGACTTTAGTGCACTTTCTTTCATGCAGGAGTGCCTGACATTTATTGATTAAAGTAACGTAAGCTGTAACTTCTCTTACCACCTTACTTTGCATACCATAACCAAGCACCTTCGGTTATAGGTAGTAATAGGCTGTTTTCACATAACATTAAGCCTAGAGTAGACACACATTTATTGAGAGTTTAATAACCTATTATTGCATATAAAACTCTGGAGAGTATTTGTGTTCTTTGTTCACTGGGGATATACATCAGAGGTTGGATCTAGCGCTTTCCGTTGTAGCATTTATGCCATTACTAGTCCAATGAATAAGAGCCCTGATATATTTAAACCTCAGTCGTAACAAATGGCGACCTTACCTAGGATTTGGTGAACCTACATTTATTAGCAAGGAACATTTGTTGTTTTGGGGAATATTTTGCGGGGATCAGCAAGAATAATTTTTTTTTGCAACATAGTATAGCCCTAGAGTATTTCCGAGAATTTTTGTGTGTATATTGAGGTATAAGAGTTTGGGGTGCTTCTTTTCTGAATATTGAGGTGGAAATGTTTTTGTGAGCATCATGTCTTATACCGGATCGGAGGAGAATGGAGACACAGTACGTAATGTCGAAACTGAGGAACAGCAGTATGATGAAAGGGTTAATCAGGTGAACTGTGAGGAGGATGCTAGGATATTTTTGCAATGGCCTGTTACTGCCGAGCGGTTGGAGGGTATGAATCGGTACGGTCTTCAATGCCTGGCCACAGCTATCGGTCATGCGGGTACTAGCAGCATGACCAGGGATAACTTGATAACGTGTGTACTGGGCAGGGTGACTGGTGAGCGAGATGGGTTGAGTGCTCAGAGCCCTTCGGCCATGCTTCCCCTACACTCGACTCCCAGCCATCCCAGTAGTTTGCCGACCCCGAATACGCGTCCACAGTTGGGTGGTGACTGGCAGGGTGGGTTGCCCCTGGGGGGACCACCGGTAATTTCAAACATTGTAGCACCTTCACCTCCTCAAGGGTTAACTCCAGAATTAGTGTTTCGGCTTGAATTAGCTAAGATTCAACAGCAACGAAGGGCAAGTGAGCTTCAGCAGCAATTAGAATTAGCCCAGATAGAAGTGAGAGCCAAGCTAGCAAAAATCAAAGCTGATTTAGAGTCGACTAGGTACTGTGCCGACATGGACGTAGAGAAGTCGCGAGTAGAGACAACAGGACAGCGACTTGGGGCTGGTAACCGTGCTCCTGATCAGTCTGTCTCGCACTTATTGAAACTGGTTCCGGTGTTTGATTAGAGTGGGGTAACAGAATTTTTCGCACACTTTGAGAAGAAGTGCCAGGAACACCAGTGGCCAGAGAATAAATGGGCAGCACTTGTATCCTCCAGATTAAGAGGCAAGGGTCTTAAAGCCTACGATGCGTTACCTTTGGAGTCATGTATTGTGTATGAGGATCTCAAGGAGGCTGTCCTGAGGGCTTACGAACTGCAACCAGAAACTTACCATTTGAAGTTCCGGGGTGTAACTAAGGGAAGAGATAGCACCTTTTTGGAACACGCCCGGGACTTGTCCGATGCTATGGGGAACTGGCTCCGATCTGAGAAGGTAACAACATTTGATGGAATTAAGCAGTTAATGTTGTTGGAGCAGTTCTTTAACCCCTAAGTGTCGGCGTGCAACATAAGTCGAGTATAATAAATCTGGACTATCTGGCGGCGCTCGACATAGGTCGTGTGGCAATTTCAGCACGTAATGTTGCTGAGAGAGAGAGACAAGTGGTGGCAGGAGAGTAGCGAGCGTATGACTGCTCAAGACCACCGCGGCGAACCTACTGACACGAATCCCACCTCCTCCCTCCCTCTCTCACTCGCTATATACGGAATTGTATGGGGAAAGTGCCGAATTACATGCTTTTTGGACTCGCGTTGCGCGGTTGTTGCAAGAAAACTAGCCATCATAAAAGGATCGTTATGGTGTCATTGGAAAGCTCTGTTTATGCCCTTTCAGGGATAGATACTAGTTTTACGCTCTGGGTCTTATTTAGGCATGAAAATTATCACGTAAACAGCCCTATTTTGGCTAAAAACACCCCGCTGGGCGGTACATATAAATAAACCGCCTAGCCCGCTAATAAGGTGTTAAGAGCACGACCGGTGATCTAACTTTGAACTTGAAGGAGAAAAACCCAAGAACGCTAGTCGAAGCAGCAGAAATGGCTGATCGACGGCTGTCGTTGATTCGGGGTTGCGGGTCCTCACAGAAGTACGATGCAAGTGCTAGGGACCGTTATCCTCCCCCTCCCCGTAGCAATGACACATTTAAACAAAAGAGCAATGACACTAAAACTGAATCCAAACCTAACACCACGCCGTATGAGAAAAGTCGGGCTTTTTACATCACAGTATAAGCCGAAACCGAAATTTATGTGTTTTAAGTGCCACCAGGAGGGTCATAAGGCAAATGAGTGCCCTAGTCGACCTCCTCCGGCAGCCGTGTCTTTTGCTCACAGCATTGGAGTGTTCAAGAGGACATCGGAGTTTGTTAGAGGCAATTCTTCCGAGGTAAATACACTGCCAGTGCAGAAGGATCCGGAAGGCTTATTCCCTGTCTGTGATGCCTTTAGTGACCACAGGGGACTCGGTTGTGTGGAGTGGGGGGGTAGAAGACATGAGGTGAGAATTTTGCGTGACACGGGGGCATCGCAAATATTGTTGAGGAATTTCACTGGTAAACCTGTAAATACGGCGCGGGTGGTTGTGGTTCAGGGAGTTAATGCAACAAGGTCATACCCGCTTGTAAGAATGAAGATGGAAGTTGATGGTGTGACTCGTGACCTGGATGTAGGAATTGTGGAGAAGTTGCCTGTTGGGGGCGTCGACCTCCTTCTTGGCAACGACTTTGCGGGGCCTACTTCTGAGGCTCCACCCTTAGTCGTTGCCGAGAAGCCGGCCGACGTGTGTAGGGAGGAGCAGGAGTGGGTTGAGAAGTGTCCGGTGCAACCTATGGCGTGTGTTGTCACCAGATCTCTTGCATCCAGGGAGTCACATTCTGGTCAACAGTCTTTAGACAAGCGGAGGAAAGGTACCGAGAAGGTGTTGAAAGTTGATGCGGTTGAGAGTTTAGTATCAGCGGACATTCTCGGGGACTCCTTATTAGGACCGATTTTCGAGTCTGGAGAAGACCCATTAACTGTTAGTAAGAAGGCAGAGGATGGGCTTAAAAAGACGAAGAGACAGCAACGATAAACAGAGAGAGAGCAACGGGAGGCTAAATTCAGTGTAGGAGGGGGGCATGAGTTGTTTCGCAAACACTTAGATAAGCTTGCTCCTTCGGACATTCGTAAATTGCACTTAGAAGACCCGGAGGTTCTTGAATGTGGTACCGGTGCTGTCGAGTTGAAGGAGGACAGTGATGCACAGTCGGGAGATTTTTCCAAGTATCCCCTGACCATCATGGAGGTAGCAACAAGGTACCCTGACGCGTACCCTATGAGAAATGGGTCAGGGAAGACGGTGGTCCGAAACTTGCTAGTGTATTTTTCCCGGTATGGTTACCCGCAGGTAATTCAGTCAGACCAAGGATCCAACTTCACTTCTGGCCTCTTTGTTCAAGCAGTGCCGCAGCATGGGATTGTTACGGTTGTGTCCTCTGCGTATCATCCAGAGAGCCAGGGTGTGTTAGAGCGATGGCACTCAGCCTTGGAATCTGTGCTTCGTTATTGTTGCTTTAAGAGTGGGAAAGGTTGGGATCTTGGCCTGCCATACGTTTTATTTGCTGCACAGGAGGTACCTGGGGAAAGTTTGGGATTCAGCCCTAATGAGCTCGTCTTTGGACACTGTGTCAGAGGGCCTCTCCATATGGTTAAAGAAATATGGGAGGGTGCAGAAAAACCTTGTTCTGTGCTCAAGTATGTCCTCGACAGTCGAGAACGGATGTTGCGCAGTCTGGAGTTGGCTGGCCGTAATTCGACTAGCTCTCAGGCCCTCATGAAGGACAGGTACGACCTCCAGGTTAGACTCGGGGAGCTTCACGTGGGTCAGGAGGTGTTGATTCTACTGCTCCTTGTAGGTCATCCCTTATCCGCGAAGTACACTGGTCCTTATAGGGTGGGTGAGAGGCTATCGGACCTGGATTGCTTGGTGGCCGCTCCAGACAGACGTATGCACAATCAGTTATGTCACGTTAATCTCCTGAAGGAGTATGTGAGGCACCCCCCTGAGCCTCTCACTGTGCCTGTGATAACGTTTAGCAGTCAAGGTGGAGAAGGAGAACGGGACAGTCAAGCTCAGGTGGAGGATAACTGGAAGGATAAGAAATTCAAATGGGCGCCTGAGTGTGAGAAGGCGTTTGGAGTAGTATAACACCTGTTGTGCACTCACCCGATCCTCAGGGCCCCTGACTTTCCAACCTTTCCTACCTTTCCAACTAGCAACGGATGCTAGTGGCGTGGGGGCTGGTGCCGTCCTTGTGAAAAAGGACGATGATGGGCTGGAGCATCCTGTTAGTTTCTGCTCGGAGAAGTTCAATTCGGCCCAGGGGAGCTGCTCTGTTGTCGAGGAGGAGCTGCTGGCGGTTGTGCTTGCGCTGGGGCATTTCGGGGTCTATGTTCCAGCCTATGGTCCGGTCGTTGTAGTTTACCCAGATCATCACCCTCTCAAGTTCTTGGACCAGTTTCACAATCGGAATATGAGGCTGACCAGGTGGTCACTAAGGTTACTGGTATATAACCTGGACATACGCCATATTGCCGGTTGTGACAACGTGGTTGCAGATTGTCTTTCAAGGGTATATGATCCTGGGTAGATTGACACACGGGTAGCCTCCTGCTTTAGTTTGAATAGTATTTGGTGCTTGTTGGCTCGCGGTTGTAGCCCAGCGTATTGGGTCGTAAAGCAGGAGTTGAGCGTTTGGTATAGAAGAAAAAAATAGGCTTGCCCCTATAGTGCAGCCGAAATAAACAAATTAAAAACATAAAAATCAAATAAAAACTCTTTCTTTGATAGTTGAATTTTTTCAGTATGTTATAGCAGTAATTCTGAGTTGCACTCCTCTCAGAATGCTGGGCTAGAGAAGCTCGCTCTTGAGGAGCATAACTACATATGATTTAACCTATTGTGTTGGGGAGGGTTATAATTTTGTGAAATGTTTTGTTGAGAACTGGGCCAGATATTTTACTGCCGCTGGGTGATGGGAAGTAGAGATATAGCATGGGTTCTAACAATCAGATTTTTGTGAGCCTTGGGCCTCTGAGAAAAATCTTGGGGGGGGGGGGGTGTGACGTTAACCACTCAGTTAGAACCGCATGGCTTGTCCTACAGTGACTCGCTAGGATCGCCAGGGCAGTGGATGTGGCTACAGTTGATGTATTATTGTGTGCTTTATTGCATATGAAAGCTCGTGTCATGGGCAGTCCAGAAAGGCTCTTTGTTTTCGCCCATGTCAAGGCTTTATATATTTAATTGCAAAGTATATGTTTTATCATTAAGTAGTAATGATAGGAATTGAGAGAGAGAGAGAGAGAGTAGAACAGAGTGAGAGGAGGCGTGCAGTGTTTTGCTATACTCGATGACGTCATAGCTGGCTGGCCTCGTGGGGATTCGTTGAGGGAGTTTTTTACCATGCTTTGTGATGTCATGTTTGGCTGGCTTCTTTAGTATTGGCTGGAGGACTTGTTACCACTTTTTTCCCACGCGGCTCGAGCTAGTGCTAGTATATATACAGCTCCCTCGCCACTCTCTCCCTCAGATCTGGTTTCTAGAACGCATCCTCTTATCCCTTTGATACCTGTCTCCCTCTCTGCACCTGAGAACCTTTTCCTCTGCCTATCTCTCTCATTTTCCATATCTTTCACCACCTTTTATTAATATTATACCCCCTCTGGTTAACTCTGCATAATCAGCTTCATGCTGGCCAGTTGTATTGTGCGTTAAGGTCTGATATAACCCATGTATGTTAGTTGTTAAGATAAGTTAATCACGAAGCATTGGTTGGCATTCATATTGTTCAGTACCGCTTCCTATAATTATTAGTGTTCTGCTGGATTAGATAATGCTAGACTAGGAGTCTGATACTATAAGGTATTGTTTCCGATGGGTGCTGGCTTTAGTTAAAAGCTGCACGACATACCTGAGAACTGGAGTTGATTGGGTAAATTCTAGTCTGTGTGCCATTGAGAATAGAGCATGCACGAATGAGGGCTTTTTGCCTATACCATTCTGCACTGTTCTAAGCTCGTTGTTTGTCTTTGAGGTACGCCAGGAGAACGCTTAATACTTCGGTATTAAGGTTTCTCAAGAGAGCTACCCTTCATTATAACGTAATACTTGACGCACAGACTTGAGATTTGCACTAGGCTATGCGGCATGCCATGCGCACCAGTATTTCGTATCATTGACTAGCTAGACTTTATCAGTCACAGTAGACATTAAGTATATTAAACCAATTACTCTTTTTATGCATACCCGTTTATGATTACACAAGAATTTCGCAGCCTAGTTTGATGTATTGAGACACAAACGACTTAGGCTCTTTTTGTTGATAGGAATACTGCATTGTCGTGGCGATTATTATTATTGTTGTGGCGTTTAGGATATTCTTGGCTCCGACTGCATTATATCTCCTGCCTTTTTGTGTGCATAGCCTGCACGAGCATTGTTCCGCTGCCTGCCTTTTTGGGTTCCATTTCCGATTCGAGCATCTTGATAGCATCTAACATTTAAAGAAGATTCCTTGTTGGTGTTGAAGGACTTTAGTGCACTTTCTTTCATGCAGGAGTGCCTGACATTTATTGATTAAAGTAACGTAAGCTGTAACTTCTCTTACCACCTTACTTTGCATACCATAACCAAGCACCTTCGGTTATAGGTAGTAATAGGCTGTTTTCACATAACATTAAGCCTAGAGTAGACGCACATTTATTGAGAGTTTAATAACCTATTATTGCATATAGAACTCTGTAGAGTATTTGTGTTTGTTCACTGGGGATATACATCAGAGGTTGGATCTAGCGCTTTGCGTTGTAGCATTTATGCCATTACTAGTCCAATGAATAAGAGCCCTGATATATTTAAACCTCGGTCGTAACAATATATATATATATATGTATGCAAAGAAAAAACTCTCTCCCCACCCTCCAGGAGAGAGAGAGAGAGTGAGAGAGTTAAATTTAAGTAAACGTGCTTTTTTCCTGTCTTCTCCCTATAATATAATATTCAAGTACAGTAATAACCTTATCAATGCATATATGATTTACTCTAGATATAGCTTGTTTGTGTATATGAGCTGATCAATAACATTGGCATCTTACTAGTTATTATATATCTCTGTTTATAGGTTGACCTTCTTCCTCCGTTTATATTCAAGTCTATCACAAAGAGGGAAAGGTAAGCCGAGAGAGAGGTGGAAGGATGGAGTTAAGAAGTACATGCGTGAGAACGGTGCTGGATGGGAGGAGGGGCGTCAACTGACTGTGGACAGAGGTGCATGGGTGCAATTTGTTCGTGGCCATCCCTTTGGTGATCATGGCGTTCGGCAATAGATAGATAGATAGATAGATAGATATACGACATATATAACTCTGTCAATCTGCATCACCCGGTCATGTTCAGAACGTTTGCATATAACTTCTCTAACATTAAACATTCACAATCTACAAATGCCAAAGGTATTTGAAATCTTACTTTATCTAATATTGTACACACCGAGCTTAATACCCCAAGTCAATTACCGACCAAATGCAATATGAATTGCCTGGCCGCTTTCTTAAGGTATAACATTACAGTAATTGAACTACAGTATATATACCTGCTCTTATACCTATAAGTAAAGGCATATTGATTTAGCCTACCCTAACCTTAGTTAACCTGAACAGATAAAATGCAACGTACCGAATCCCGCTTAAAGGGAGGCTTTCTGGACCATTTTCTCCCTCATGTTTAGCACCATTAGTTTTGAAATTCTATGACATTCGCCCGATTAACTTAGCGATCCTAAGGCCTTTCGTGCTATTTAGGTGTTGATTGCTTTAATGGCGAGCACTAGTGAGCCTGCAATTTGTGAGAAACTGGCCTTTGGCCAGGGTATTTCTCCCTTAATTAATTTGTTATTTGATTGTATTTTCTTTTTGAGTACTCCAGGGGTTAAATATGTATCAGTACACCGTTCATTCATATATAGTTTGAACTAGTATGATGCAATTGGGCAAACTATATCAAATATATTACTACGTGCCGGTACGAACGCGGATTATATTGGATCATAATGTTCTACAAAGCGAGCTCTAAATACAAATGGGTGGGTAGGCCAAGGTAACAAACAAGGTAATTAGTAATTGATCTCACTTGTGGTCTGTCCCTCTCTCCACCCTTTTTAATGTGACGACGAATTACCTACCGAATTTCTTGAGAAGAGAGCCACGGTTACCCAATAGAAACCCATTATACAGATAGATCCATTTTCAAAAGTTGCTAGAAGGCTGCTAAGCAGTAAATAAATGCTAAGTGTCGCTAAAATAATGCTGTAATCTGTAGAATATAACTAAAATATGGCTCAAATATCCATAGTATGGCTAGAATTAATGTCAATAGATATACAAATTTACCGCTGGATCGAATTAAATACCTCTAGATCTGGTGGGAAAGTATTTTTTTTTGTGTTTTTGTTTTTTTTTGTGATTGAGGGAGGCAAAAGACAGAACTGCCTATAGCGAGTGCCTCCCGCATAGTTGAAAGAGTGACAGAGCCAAAATCAAGGGACGTTCGAGCCAAAATGCCTGGACACACTGAGTTTGAAGCAATTTCAGTCATAGGAAGAGGGAAAGACTGATTCTGGGAGAGAGTTCCAGAGCTCAGCTGTTGAGTAGAAGAAAGTTTGAGAGTAACGTTTCACTCTTGGGTTGGAGAGTTGCACAGAGTAGGGGTGGGATTGAGTTGCAAGACGGTTACCACGTGCCCTACGTAAAAGAGGTGGTATACACTGGGAAAGCTCTGAGGAACACTGATTATTATAGTAGCGATAGAATAGCGAGAGAGATGCAACATTGCGGCAGAGAGAGAGAGATTGCAGAGAGTTGGTGAGTGGACGGGAGTTAATGATACGAAAGGCCTTCCTTTCAACTATGTCTAGGAGAGCGGTGTGAGAGGAACCTCCCCACACATATGAACAATACTCAATACAAGGACGCACTATGCCCCTGTACAGAGCAAGAAGCTGTGCAGGGGAAAAGAACCCCCTAAGGCGGTTGAGCACACCTAGCTTCTGGGAGGCTGCCTTAGCAAGACTGGTAATATGGTCCTTCCAACTGAGAGCAGAAGAAAAGGAGACACCAAGAATATTGAGAGAAGATGAAGGATTGATTTTTGTAGATTGTTGAAGAATAAGGGATAGTCCGCTGGGAGTTCCTTACGGGTAGATAGATGGAGAACTTGGGTTTTGGAAGCATTAAAGGTAACAAGGTATTCTCTGCCCCAATTGGAGATAGTATTTAGATCAGAATTTAAGAGTTCTATGGCTTCATTACGTTTGTCAGTGAGGGATTGCTGGCTGGGGCGTTCTGAAAAACTAATGGAGTAGTGTAAGGTTGAGTAGTCTGCGTAAGAATGGATGGGAATTGGGGTACAGTTGAGGAGATCATTTATAAAAAATTAGAAAGATAATAGGAGATAGGACAGAGCCCTGAGGAACACCGGAGTTTATAGGGTGACGAAGTGAACAATGACCGTTCACAACCGCGGCTATGGAACGACCGGAAAGGAAATTAGAGACAAAGGCACAGATGGAGGGATAGAAACCGAAGGAGGGTAGTTTAGAAATTAAAGATTTGTGCCAGACTCTATCGAAGGCTTTCGATATGTCTAGTGCAATATAATAAGTCTCACCGAATTCACGAAAGGAGGATGACCAAGAGTTAGTAAGATATGAAAGAAGATCACCAGTAGAGCGACCCTTAAGGAAGCCATACTGGCGATCTGAGAGCAGATTATGAGAAGAGAAATGCTTAAGAAATTTTGAAGCAAGAATAGTATCAAAAACTATAGAAAGACAAGAGATGAGAGCAATAATTGGACGATAGTTGGAGGGTTGAGAGCGGTCACCCTTCTTTGGGACAGGTTGAATGTGAGCAAATTTCCAGGATGAAGGGAAGACGTTAGAGGATAGACAGAGACAAAAGAATTTGCCTAGGCAGGGAGTCAGCACAGAAGCACAGTTTTTGAGAACAACAGGAGGAACACCGTTCGGACCATACGCCTTATTAGTATTAAGCCCAGAGAGGGTAGAAAGTACATCTTTAGAAGAGATTAGGATATTAGGCATAAGTAAGAGAGAGGAGGGTGGAGAGGGAGGAATAGCACCGGAATCATTCAAGGTGGAGTTTCTAGCAAAAATTTGGGCGAAGAGTTTAGCTTTGTCAGAGGAAGAAGTGATGGTTGTGCCATCTGAGTGGAAAAGGGGAGGGAAAGACTAGGAAGAGAAATTGTTGGAGAGGTTTTTGGCTAGATGCCAGAAAGCTTGGGAAGAGCTAGAGTTGGATAGTTCAGTGCATTTATTATTGATGAAAGAGTGTTTGGCAAGTCGAAGAACATATTTGGCTTGATTCCGGGCAGAAACATAGGAAGAACGAGAGTCTTGAGTTTTAAGGCGTCCGTACCGTTTGAATGCTTCCTCCTTATTGCGGACAGCAGTAGAACAGGCGGCGTGAGTAAACCAAGATTTTTTAGCATTAGTCTGAGAGAAAGAGAATGGAATGTATGCATCCATGCCCGATAGAATTACCTCGGTAATGCGTTCAGCACTCTCCGAGGGTCCCCGGCCACGGAAGCAGAAATCATTCCATGGGAAATCAAAGAAGTACTGCCGGAAAGCCTCCCAGTCGGCAGCGCCGAAGTGTCACAAGCGCCGCCGGCTAGGAGGATCGGGTGGCCGTACTGCAGAGATAGGACAGGTGACGGAGATAAGTTTATGGTCGGAGGAGCCCAAAGGAGAGAAAAGATCAACAGTATAAGAAGAAGGGTTAGAAGTTAGAAACAAGTCAAGAATGTTGGGCCGATCTCCGATGCGATCCGGGATACGGGTGGGTTGCTGAACTAACTGCTCTAGGTCATTTAGGATAGAAAAGACGTAGTTAACGGTTTTATAATCTCCAAACTAAATGGGTGATGTCTTAACATTTCAAAACTAATGGGGCTAAACATGTGACCCCCGCTTCCTTCCTTAAGGAAGCCAAGGTTTTGGTAATAACAATTAGTTAGTGACTAAGAGCATTGGTGGGAGGTATTTTGTGCTGACTAATATGGCCGATAAGAAGCCACCTCAACGACATTACACTACCCTTGACGGCGTATACAGACTAATAACGCACACACAACAAAGTCACTCCAACAGCTTCCTCGCAGACCAACACACCTTTTCCCCTCTCAACACTCTTTGAAAAGTAGATACTAGGTGCTGAAGTAAAAGCTTATCCATTTATACCTTCACCTGACCTGACTAATCGATTTGTTTAACCTTGCGGAAAGTTTAATCCCCTAGCAGTTGATTCCCATATACCTAATGGAAACAATATGAAACTGCTATGTGTCTGCATCATGCTATCGGCAGGATTTCACAATTAACACCATCTTTGGCTATCAAAGCTTTGTAATAGCTGAGAAATTAAGATAAGGAAGTTTCCTGCCAGCTCATTGTCGCATGGTCCCTGACCATGTTTCCCCATCTTATAATCTATGTATACATACACAAATTGTCTATTTTATGATGTCCTGTATACATTGAGTAATTAATTTATACTTTAAAACAACTTTAATACTTGCAAACCAGAAGACAAAAAACACACACTAGAAAGACAAAGAAGCTTATGAAAATCGCAATGTGGGAATAAATGTAATGAAGATTTAGCAAAATAGTACCCGGTATTTTGAAAATACAAAAACAAAATTAAAACAATATATAAAAACTACTCAGTCTCCGGCGTATTTTTACACTTCACCCCAACCCTCCCACCATGCTCTTCACACACCAGCCATCCTCTACCAATGCTCTCCTGTTATCACAAGGCTGCATCTATACAGTCATTAATCTTGATTCCTGTTCAGTTGGTCACAAAGTTACATTTTGCATAGTGGTTTCTGTCTATATGTTCATGCCCTTCGTTTTTTATCATGACTTTCATTTCCATATGCACATTTTCTCGGTAGACGACAAATCCAATTCGAGAGTCATCAAAGTTAAGCTACACCAATATCTCGCCAATAATTTTAGCGTTATTCTACCAATCCTCCAACTGACGTAAAAAGATGACTTCTATTCTAAAAGGTTCCTTACTACCTTCATATTGTTAAGGTTTGTTTCCCAGGACAGTGATCTCGGAAAACTATTATCATCGCCAATTCTTTGCATATCTTGGCTTTGCATATACGGTCCTGCATAAACTATCTGTTCCCAGCACTGGTATAAGATAACTCACCTTAACACATTTGAGAGGCGCCACAACGTACAACTCGTCCCAGGTTATCGTATATCAAACACACATGATCCAGTTCTTTATCGAGGCCCTGAATCAGATCGTCCGGTGGTTGAATAATAAACTACAGGCCCGGGTGCTGGTACTATTAAATGGAAGTATGGTATCTATTGAGATAGGAGTAATGAGTGGAATTATTAATTAAATACTGCTCGAGAGTTGTTTTTACAATACCGTATCCATCTATCTAGCTGTCTGCATATATACTTATATATATATATATATATATATATATATATATATATATATATATATATATATATATATATATATATATATATATATACCGTATATATATATATATTTATTTATTTATTTGTACTGTATGTGTGTGTGTAAAAGTGAGTGTCTGCTTATTATTATACATCCTGTTAATATGTTATCATATCATACAAATGCTTATTATCCGCTAATATACCTTTGCATCTCCTCATAATTCGTAGAAATATCAACTTCCTATACAAAGTTCTCCCTCTACCTCCTTCATAGTAGTTGAAGTGACTGAGATACTGTATAGTATATTGTTCGGAACAGTACGTGATATGCTATAATACATTTCCTACACATATAATTCATACACTACTGGAGACTAACTATATTTATGTGTGAACATATACAACTATTACACTCCAAGGAATACACTGACTGTTAATATATAGACGGGTTAGATTACCGTACGATAATCGAAAACAAATCCCTTGCATGCACTCGCAACAAAACATGTTGTAGCAATAACAATGGCAATAACATATTTAAAGTGATTCATAATCATAGATTCCGCATAAAGATATACTGTACTGATGCAATAGTCAAATTATCTACCTACTGTATACAGGGCAGGGGGCTAAGAATCCTCATCCCCTTTCTAAAATTCGCCTACTCATCGAAATCGAGAAAGGGGAGAGGGAACGCGAAAGTGGTCCCGGACCCTAAGAATTGGATCCCTTAAATGTTGTTTCTGTTCGGGCTCTGTCTCGAGTTGGCCACCCCCAGCAATGGGGTACGTGTCTGAGTATATACATACATACATACATACATACATACTGTAGTTACCGATCATTTGTCTTCAAAAAAAAAAAAATAGTCAACCTTCCTCCTTACCATTCTGACTAATTAATCACAAATTTCTAAGTTTAGTTCGTCCCTGTATCCTGGGAAAGGGCCAATAACATGCAAATGGATTGAACATGACCGTGACATTGTAGTGTGGAGTTGCCAGAGTGGGTGAATAAAAGGGGTTCTCTGGTGGAGTGGAGAGACCAACACTTCACCCTCTGCCTCTAAGCTCAGTTACCAATATAGTCGCTTAGAAAAATTCGTGGGCACCTACGTTTTGCTTTTTGAATGGATAACTATCTGGCTATAAGTTTGGATGCAAATACCTTTTCAATGAATAGTATAAATAGTTTGAGTATGTTCTAACAATGATATAGCCGAGATCAGATCTACCAATCCCAATCTTTGTAAGACACATTTCCTTCCTACACCAGTGTTGCCAGATAATTCTGCGAGCCCCAGAGCAAGGGTGGAACTTTGACCAACTGTACCTTAGGAAAGATCTATGATAGCTAAAATGATTAATTGAGGCAGGCTGTAGCACATTAATTGCTAGACGTCCTTCCTAAGCTGAATGAAATTGTCTAATAGTTGCCAGCATATAATGAGAAGGACATCATCGGTACTGAGAGGGTTAAAGGGTGTTAGTTGGGTGCTAAGATGATTTAGGTAGATTATGAAGCAACGAAGCTGGGAGGGAGGATTGTTATTAAATACGATATTTGTATAATGTCTTCTACTATTTAGTGAACAATGCTATTGTGTGTGCGCATAGAATTATAAAATATAAAGTCCTCAATTCGAAAATGGGTTTTGGCTATACCAATGAAGAAGGAATGTAGCGTGATCCCTCCCTAGCCAATCCGCTCAACTATCAGCTTGTGCGTCGTTCCACCTGTGCATCTGCGTATGTACTGTGATCGGAACTCAGGCACTCTCGAGGTCGATTGAGACCCCATAGTTACGGTAGGGCTAATATTGTACTGTACCTAAGAGACCCTGTAGAATTTCAGCCTCAGGGATGCAAGTGAACAATAAAGCAACAGTAATTATTTATATTAGTTTAATTATTTTCCTCACTGATATAATTATTATTATTACTTCGGATTTAATCCTATCATATTAAAATACCCCATCGCCTGTGCTTCTCATTGTATCACTTTAAGCCTAGTGGTGCTCTATATAATTAACCTATTTGTATGTATCTTACGTCTCCCCGTGAAGCTCCACCAATCCGTGTGTGTTTAGGTAATCAATCTGGTCCTTCCTTCTGCTGCCCCTCCGTCGTTAGTTCCTGTAGGGTTCCTTTTGTTCAGTCCAGGATAATTTGTTGAGAGAGATGCCGGGGTGAGATACCTTGGAGATGTTCAGTGGGTGTCGTCATCTGTCTCTCAATCTCTCTCATTGATGGTCTTGATGGTGTAATGGTTAGAGTGTTCGAATATGTGTGTGGTAACCCAGGTTCATATCCCGGTGGATCACACGCTTTCACTCATTTCGTTTGGGAGGTGTTTGGTGTTGGAGTGAAATTAATAATAGATGTTGTTAACCCTTTGAGGATCATGACGCGTTTTGGCAGTTTATTTTAGCAATCGTTATTCGAATTTAATCCGCTTAGGAAGAATATGTGGGAATTATGAGGGTAAAGACTATATCAATTAACCCCCTGACTTCCATATAACCTGTTTAATCTGAATACAATCATATGCAAATAGCCAGAAAACAGTACAGAAATACATAATCGGGTCATCTAAGGGTTAAGAGAGATGCTGGGGTAAGATAATTATCTGGAAGATGTTTTATCTGTTATTAGCTACACGAGCTTTTGTATCCATCCTTCATCTTTAAAAGTTTGTTTTTCTACAAACCTAGTTATTCACAATTCCATAGCAATGTTTCTCTCTTGCATGATAAGTCTCCATAATGTTGTACTGTATATGTACAACTACTGACAAATGTTCATGAGCACATATTTTGTTCTGTGTGCAAATATATCCATTTATATTGATGTTCATATCAAATAGGCTATATATTAATAAATATATATTCTGTATGTACTATATATAGAGCTGATTTGATCTGATCGTCATTCTAAATAGATATATTTGCATGAAAAAAATCTCAAGAGATCACGGACATTTGTCTGTAGCTGTACATGTGGATGCATTGTATAAAGCATGCACACACACTCATCTCTCTCTCTCTCTCTCTCTCTCTCTCTGGTGTGGACGACGTAGTTGCTGCAGTTGACGAAGTATCTAAGCTGGCCCCTGCTAATACAATGTACGTCATCCACGTTGGATCCAACGATGTACAGCGAACCCGGTCGGAAGAGTTGCTTTTAAAGTACCAGCAGCTGATCAAGTCGTTTAAGGAGAAGTCATCAAGGATCATCGTCTCAGGAATCGTCCCCCGGCTTGGTGTAGAGAGCCGATTTTACAACATAGCCACCAGCACAAATCGTTGTCTAGCAAACCTCTGCAGGAAGGAAAACGTGGGATTCGTCGACACCTGGGACAATTTCTACTACGATGACTATTTGTTTTCGGACGATGGAGTTCATCTGAACCAGGTGGGAGCAGCACGTTTTGGGCGTCTTCTCAACGATGCGGTGAAGGATTTTCGGAGAAGAAATCGACTCAGCACAGGACAACCAGGAAGGAGGACCGAAGACAGCGAGGGCGGCAACCTGCGAAGGAATTAAATGCTAATCTGTCAAGAACCGCGAATTTGGATAAAGCTCCACCAACACGACCCAAATTCAAAACCGCCAGGGATAACGACCGAGGACCGATGTCAGCCATGAATGTAAATGTAGATCCGATCAGAACCAAAAATGTGATTAAAGAACGTTCTGCGAGTTCTAAAACCGCAACTTTAAAGGTTTTCTATGCAAACGCTCGTAGCATACGCAATAAATTTTCAGATTTAGAGGAACTAGTGTTTACTGAAAATTATGATGTGATTGGTATAACAGAATCTTGGCTCAATACAGTAGATAGAGACTTTTTAGCAGAGTATTCACTTCCCGGTTATGTAATGTTTGAGAAAAGCCGAATAAATAAAAATGGAGGTGGCGTTTTATTTTATATCAAAGAAAGTCTTAACCCGACCCTCTTGTCAAAACCTCAAATTGTGAACGTCGACACATCTTTTGTGCTAATAAAGAATAATAAAGGTACAAAAATAATACTTGCATTAATATACAGACCTCCAGCTCAATCAGTGCAAACTGACCGAGAAATTTATGAACAAATTGCAGATGTAAGTAACTCACAAGATACCGTATTTTTTGGCGACTTTAATTTACCTGTGACCAAGTGGGGCGATACTCTTACTTCACACTCCGGACATGACTTGTATACGAACTTGCAAGAGAGTTCGCTTTATCAATTTGTTCGAACACCGACCCGTGGTAATAACGTTCTTGACATTGTACTTGCAACAAAAGAAGAATTAATAGAGAATTTGAATGTTGGTGATGAATTCAGTAACAGCGACCATCGTACGATAACTTTCACTTTAAACTTTACTAGTAACGAACCAAATAGTAGCATCGAAAAAGTCCCTAATTTCAAGAAAGCAAACTTTCATAAACTTAGAGCTATGTTTAAAGAAACTGACTGGAGCTTTTTAATTAACAATAACGACATAAATACATCTTGGAAGTTATTCGAAACCACTTACCTAAAAGCAGTGCAAGACTGCATACCATCGAAAATACGGCGTCCAGGCCATAATAATAAGCCCAAATGGTGGAATAAAGATATTTCAAACTGCCTGCTTGCTAAAAAATTTGCTAATGATAGATTAAAATCCTCACAAAATGACGAAGAACGGGTGAAATTTGTAGAGCTACGACGCAAAGCCAAAAAGTTAATTAAGCAAAGTAAAAAGACCCTAGAGTTACATATTGCGAATCAAAGTAAAACAAACCCGAAAGAATTCTATAGTTATATCAGAAAGAAAAAAGTAGTTACTTCAACTGTTGGACCGTTAGTCGATGAAAATGGAGAATACACCAAAGACGAAGTACAAATGAGTAATGCCCAATACCTTCTTTGCATCAGTTTTTACAACAGAAGACCTCAGTGATATCCCTACACCATTGCCGATTCAGATTGATAATTCAGATGTTCTAAGCAATATCACCGTTACAGAGAGAGAAGTATTGAATTGTTTAGATAAACTCAAGGTAAATAAAACGCCTGGACCTGATACAATCTCGCCTAGAGTTCTAAAGGAAGCTAAGGATGAGCTCTCCAAACCACTGACATTACTATTCAATAAATCCTTGCAGTCTGGAACTATGCCTGATCAGTGGAAGATAGCCAACGTAACACCGATATTCAAAAAAGGCAGCAAATCCCTACCCAGTAACTATCGTCCAATTAGCTTAACCTCAGTTGTATGTAAAATGCTAGAAACGGTCATAAGAGACAGACTCGTAAATCACTTAGAGGAAAATAACATACTTAAAGATACTCAACACGGCTTTCGTAAAAAACGTTCCTGTTTAACAAACCTCTTAGACTTCTTCCACGATATCCTCAACCTCTACGATGAGAGTAAAGCTGTAGATATTATATACCTTGATTTTCAAAAGGCCTTTGACAAAGTTCCCCACAAACGTTTACTGGTAAAACTAAAAGCGCATGGAATACAAGACGGTGTGTTGAAATGGATAGAAAATTGGCTCAGCGACAGAAAGCAAAGAGTAGTCATAAACGGTAAGGCATCTAAATGGACCAATGTAAGTAGCGGGGTACCCCAGGGATCGGTACTAGGACCAATTCTCTTTCTAATTTACATCAACGACATAGATGAGGGTCTCACCTGTACAATCTCAAAATTTGCTGACGATACAAAAATTGCAAATAGCGTACTCTCAAAAGATCAAGTTGACGATATGCAACACAATCTAGATAAATTGTCACATTGGGCCCAAATTTGGCAAATGAGTTTCAATGCGGATAAATGTAAAGTACTACATATCGGATACCTAAATGAGAAAGCAAACTATTCGATGAATGGCACTCAGCTTAAGAATGTAAACAGAGAAACCGATCTGGGAGTAACAATATCGAGTAACCTAAAACCGAGTCAACAATGTTCAGAAGTTGTTAAGAAGGCAAACAAAATAATTGGCTTTATAGGCAGATCATTTGAGCATAAATCCAAAGACGTAATCCTAACCCTTTACAATTCCTTAGTCCGCCCTCTTCTGGAATACTGCGTTCAATGCTGGTGCCCTTATTACCAAAAAGACATAAACAAGCTAGAACGAGTTCAACGTAGAGTTACCAAAATGATACCTAGCCTAAAGAACAAACCATACGAAGAGCGTCTTAGAGAATTAAATCTATTTCCTTTAACCCAGCGCAGATTAAGAGGTGACTTAATTCAAGTGTTCAAAATCATCAAAGGCATCGACAATATGAACTGTAGTAAGTACTTCACTATCGACCAATCTAATTACACGCGGGGAAACGGTTGCAAAATTATTGGTAAATCTTTTAACTCACACGAATCTAAGAATTTCTTCTTCAATCGAGTTGTCAACTTGTGGAATGGGCTACCCCGAGACGTTATAGACTGCAGCACCGTTGATTCATTTAAATTCCGCCTAGACAAATATCTCGCATCAAACCCGCGTCTGACTGCGTTTGTAAATGAATAACTTTATTTTATCCTCCCCTCAGTTACTAACCCATATGTCCCCTACTAACTTCCTAGTCCTGCCACGTTAGTGGCAGGGCAGTAGTTCCGTTTCCAATGTTCCCTTACCCACTCTAAACCACTGTTTGGACACTTGATCCTCAGTGTTTTGGAGGACAAGCAGCCTAGAAGGGTCACCAGACCTGTTGTTGCTTGATTTCCTTTGTACTCCTTTGTACTCTCTCTCTCTCTCTCTCTCTCTCTCTCTCTCTCTCTCTCTCTCTCTCTCTATATATATATATATATATATATATATATATATATATATATAAAGATATAGATTGGGTTGCACATTGAAATCTCTGTGTGTGTGTGTGTGTGTGTGTGTGTGTGTGTGTGTGTGTGTGTGTGTGTGTGTGTGTGTGTGTGTGTGTGTGTGTGTGTGTGTGTGTGTGTGTGTGTGTGAAATCAGGACTTACCTTCACCTAAGCAGTTGAACACCTAGGATAATGGCAGTATTGTACTCGCTTCAATTTAACACGGTACCTTCTTATAAATAGTAAATCTCAGTCTTAGTAATGGAAACCAGAATACAGTGAATAACCTTCAATAATATTTGTTGATATATATAGTTTGTAATAACATTATATTTGTAATAGCTTAAGAATAGACCGGGCATTATTAACTTATGGACAATAATTTTGTCTGAACATAATTCGAATACTTTAGAATCTTAAAGATACACCGACGATGTTCATTTTCGTTCGGTGTATTACATAGTTGTTGTAGGTGTCATGCACTCCAACTTTTGATTATAGGTTATATTAACAAAATATAAGACAACCAAAGACCCTATACCGATAGTGTAACTATAGCACCAAACGGTAATATATATATATATTTATATATATATATATATATATATTATATATATATGTGTGTGTGTGTGTGTGTGTGTCGTTATTTTGTTTATTGTTTTATTACCGACAGTTAATAAACTGACAATGTTATCTAGGTTAGGTTATCTTGATATATAGAGAATTGGAATTGATAAAAACATATAAAGATAGACGCGTATTTACACCATATTTTGCTTATTATTTTAGCCAAAGCTTTTACTAAAATAGCAGAGTGGTGGCAGTGGCTTGTAACAAAACAAATGTGATTGGTCTGTGAGGATGATAAATAGGTTTCATACCCAACAACAGACTGATAACCTAAAATAATAGGGTTCATACCCAACAACAGACTGATAACCTAAAATAATAGGTTTCATACCCAACAACAGACTGATAACCTAAAATAATAGGTTTCATACCCAACAACAGACTGATAACCTAAAATAATAGGTTTCATACCCAACAACAGACTGATAACCTAAAATAATAGGTTTCATACCCAACAACAGACTGATAACCTAAAATAATGGGGCAAATATACAATTATATAATATAGCCTCAGGGTCGCTAAATCCCTGTATACTATAATGAATAACATAATTAACTTTTGTAATTGAGTAAATCGCGTTTTACGTGCCCAAATATTTTCTGGAATGACATGAAACCAAAGTAAACTGACAAATATGTCCTTAGCATAGCTTGCCTGGTTAAATTTAAATTATAATAGGATAATAATAGGAATCCAATGTTTTATATTAACCACAATGTTTCTTCTTCGATATTTATTAGCGCCGTAACAGCCAACAATCCTGGCTCAAGAGAGACGGTAACCAAGCAGGGTTATTGGAAAAAACATCACGCTCGAGCGTGGCGGGAACTCCCGACATCTGGTTATAGGCCGAGTTAAGCTACGATAAGAACGACGAGGGTTTGAATGACACGTAAAAGACTGTAGAGTGACAAGTTAAGATGGAAGGTGAAACTAAGTGGCAGATAGAGTGACAGCTGTGGGGTGTGAGGGAGGAAATAGGGACACGTTAAAGGTTCCACTGATTGTCAGGTGACATTGATTAGGTGAAGGTTGTTGGTTATTGGTAGGTGACCTGGTTTATTAAGGAAAGTGATAAGTAATAAAGTAATACAAATGGGGAAAATTCTCATTATGAAAACGTATTTTTCATTTCATTACGAGAAGCATTACACAATTTATATTAATGCCTCGCAAATTGGGTGTATTTTTCTTTAGTGCAAAATCAATTTGTTAATGTTAAACCATACTTACACCATCACTGGACAATTTCACTCAGACTATGAGACCTTTCACTGTCATGAATGTTAAGTAGAGGATAATTGATCAGTTCAGTGTCAAAAGATGTTATTTGAACTTTGTCATGTTGCCAAATGTGTATTGCGTTGTAGTATTGAGGCGATTTATTCGTGACAACCACCTAGGGAATCAACGCGTCTGAAAATGGATAGGTCGATAAATTGTATTGACATAACAATGAACATGAGAAATACGCAAGTTATACTATACCCTGTTCTACGTTTTTTTTTTTTTTTTTTATAAATTCCATCTACTCCCTCTCGGGCATAGGCTGAGAACCTGTACATTCAACCGTTATTGAACAGTGAAGCCCGTGAGATCTTGTTCCAGTCTAGGGGGTGAGACATGTGAAGCTGTTTTAGCTGCAACTAGCCCCTGCCATCTTGCCTTCGCAGGATGCATGGGGCTTAGTTGCTCACTCACGGCCCGAAGTAGCCCCATTTCTGAAGCTGCCTCGCTCCAATGCATCACTGTCCTAGACTCGGACCCTCACTCTCAGAACGCCACCTATTGAGCAATGAACTTACAATAGCATATTGTTTAATATGGGACTATTAATAAAGTGCTATTTAATCAGGGAACAATGAAGGTATTTATTTGGCGTTTCGGTGGGCTTTGTGGTAATGCACTGATACTAGGTATAGCACAAATTTCATCCCAATAATATCTTCCCATTGACATATCGGGATTCGAACCCGGGTCCATTGGATTACCAGTCCAGTGGCAAGGCCGCTCCACCACACCTCCCCTGAGCCAAAACGCTTGATCATTTGCCTCTATAACTCACAAACGACTCGAGTAATCGAACATATATTTCTACCATTTGGGAGGAGTCAGCCAGGGAATAGGTTCGGAAATTGTGCAGCCAATTTGTTCTAGCCTTTTTTTAGTTATAGGAGTTAGGGTTTATGATTTCTGGACTACCTTTTTGGAACAGGGTATAGGTTATTAGTCACGTGTAAGGCAACATGAATCGCGCTGGGAATGGCTGCTTGAGTAACCTTTTGGATATCTTTAATTGTCCTGTAGTTTTGCAGGGTGTCGCGTAAACCTCTGAGTCAGATGATAGACAAGGTTAAACTACCAAGTTGTTTGGAAAGCATGGCATAGAAATGTAACTAACTGTACAATACCATAACAAGTGCAATAATTGTCGTTTGCAATAATTACATTCAATTAAATTCATATTGTTTTGGAATCTTACTTAAAGATTCGTGATGCATATTAGCCAATAATGCTTATGTGGACATTGTATGTCTGTCTGTCTGTGTCTGTCTGTCTGTCTGTCTGTCTGTCTGTCTGTCTGTCTGTCTGTCTGTCTGTCTGGCTGGCTGGCTGGCTGGCTGGCTGGCTGGCTGTCTGATATACACACACATATACAGTATGCACACGCTACATGTTTTTAGCTTTGCCCCTGATTATACAATTTGAAAGCAAATATCCCAGAACCATTCGTAACACTAAAGTCTGTTCTGTTTTTTTGGCTAGCTGATGGTAGATTGCTATGTCTTTATCTTGATTACTCCGCTAGTATGCACATTTTTGTAGCGAAATTTGTTGTTAATCATGAACACTTGGCATTAATACGACTCAGAGACATAGTACGGTCGCGCTAATAAATCATGTCTCAGATGTCACTATATTTGGTTCGCTCTGTGCTGTATTAATATCTGTCATATGTTGAATAGGGTGGGTAAGTGTAGAAACATGTTTATATATCTGACTCGACAGGAAGAAATCTTGTCGAGATATTGCGGATACCATTTATTGATCAAAATATACTTGGTGCCGAGATATCACTTATTCGGCCGACTGTACATTCATATTTTCCATTTAATTATCGATAAATCAGTTGCTAATGGACTCAATTTGCCATCAGCTTAAATAAAACCGACTACTAGTATGAGATTAATTGGTTAGAAAGGAACCAATAATGTTATATATAACTGTGTTGATGATCAATTACACTCAGTGTGTAATATGACTCCGTCAATAACAGGTGACAGCCCTTCAGCCATCAAGGCAGGTGTCAGCCACAACAAGACAGTCAGAATAACACTGTAGGTTGCTGCATGTTCGAGGGGGAACAGCATCACTAACACACTGAAATGTAAATTGTATTGTGGCTAAGAAGATTTTTTTTTACTGGGATTAGGCCTACTCTATGTTGTAGAGGGAACAATATCACCAACACTCTGACACGAAAATAGTATGTATGTATGTATGTATGTATGTATGTATGTATGTATGTATATGCACTTACCCCATAGGTGGGGGTGGCCAACTCGAGACAGAGCCCTAAAAGGGAAGACAAAAAAAAATCTAGGTCGCCCAACTAACACGAAAATTGTAATGTGGTTAATCGGATAACCATAATTACTGTATGAAGGATAGGGTACAACACTATACCAATCTGACACAAAAATGGTGTTGACTAATAAGAAAACCAGAATTACGGTATGTAGGAGAGTGAACAATGCTACCAACGCAATGACACGAAATTAGTAGTATGGTTATTAAGAGAAACAAGATTATTGTATGTCGGATATGTAGAGGAAAGAGCAACATTGCATAAACACTAACATGATTATAGTAATGTGACTAATCAGAGAACCAGGATTACTGTATGTAGCAGCGGAAACCACATGCCTTACACACTGAAACGAAAATAGTAATGTGGTTAATCAGAGAAACAAGATTACTGTATGTAGGAGAGGGAAGAAAAACACTAACGCACTGACAGGGAAATTAGAAATCTGGATTATCAGGGAACCGGGAATACTGTATGTAGAAGAGAGAACAATACCCAAACCACACTGACACGAACATAGTATTGAGGCTAATCAGAGAACCATTATTACTGTATGTAGAAAAGTGAATAATACCACCACCACACTGACACGATAATAGTAATGCAGCTACTCCGAAAACCTTGATAAAACCATGAATAGTAATGTGGCTAATTAAAGAATCTTGATAAATATTAATAGTGAATAGTAATGTGGCTAATCAGAGAACCTTGATAAAACTATGAATGGCGAATAGTAATATAACTAAAACCATTACTACTGAATAGGAGCTTGGCAAAAGAATATCCGGCTGAACAAAACACGTTTTTAGCATGTATGATAACAGACTAGAGAATATCTACGTATATTGTTTGATCATAACAATTTACTTTAAAATTATTAGAACAAAAAAACAAGATTATCTATCTATCTATTGCCTGACGCCGTGATCCCCGAAGGGGTGGCCACGAATGAACCGCCCCCATGCACCTCTGTCCCCAGTCAGTCGACGCCCCTCCCCCCAACCAGCACCGCCTTCGTTCATGTAGTTCCTCACTCCATCCTTCCACCTCATATTCGGTCAACCTCTCCCCCTCTGTCCCTCCACCTCGCTCTCGTACACCCTCTTAGTCATTCTCTCGCTTTCCATACGTTCCATATGGCCGAACCATCTCAAGTTGTTCCTTTTCACACTTTCCAGCACATCTACCTCCACACCACACCTCCTTCTTACTTCCTCATTAGTCTGTCTATCCCTCCATGTAACTCTGCACGCACTCCTTAAGTAATTCATTTCCACTGCTCTCACTCTTGGTCTGAGTCTCTCAACCAACGTCCATGCTTCGCTTCCGTAAGTCAGTGTCGGGATTACCACACTGTCATGCAAGGACTTCTTCACTTCCATACTGACCACCCTATTTCTTGTTACCGGTACTGCTTTTAGCGTTCCTACAACCCTCTTCCCCTGTTGTACCCTCTCCCGCACCTCTTCATCCATAGTCCCATCTTTACTCAACACACTGCCCAGATACTTAAAAGAGTTGACGATCTCCATAGCCTGACCGTTCAGCTTCACCTCACACTCTGTGACTTCACCCCTTTCGAAGACCATTACCTTGCTCTTCCCCGTATTTACCTTCAAATTCCGTTTTTCGCACACTGTTCCAAACTCATTTACCAGACCCTGCAACTCCCATTCATTATCACTCATCAGAACTGTATCATCCGCAAACAGCAGTATAGGTAGCTTCCACTCAATTCCCTCCCTTTTCAACGATACACCAACATCCACTGCTCTTGATAGTATTTCTTTCATAACTCCATCCATATATACAGTAAACAACCACGGGGACATCACACACCCCTGTTTCAAACCAACATTCAGGTCAAAGAACTCGCCCTGCTCACTCTCCACATGTACTGCCGCCTTTGCACCCTCATACATGCTCTTCACTGCTTTCAGCAACTTGCCCTCTACTCCGTATATTCTAAGTACTTATCACAAACCTTCTCTATCCACTCTGTCATAGGCCTTCTCCAAGTCCATAAAGGCAACATACACCTTTTGTTTCTTCTCCAGATACTTCTCCACAACACAATTCAGGGTAAAAATCTGATCTACACATCCTCTTCCCTTCCTAAAACCTCCCTGCTCGTCGCCTATCCATTTCTCCGTTCTCACTCTCACTCTCTCAATCACTACCCTACTGTATACCTTCCCTACTACGCTTAGAAGACATATTCCTCGGTGGTTACCACACACTCCTCTTTCCCCTAGATTATATCAGATTACAGGATTTACAAGATTACAGGATTTACAAGATTATATCAGGTATAATAATTTGTAAATAAAGGATAGAAATAACAGAAGACCAAATAATATGCTAAATATATACACCTTCACCTTAAATCTTCAAACACTTTTCATGCTAATTTATATTACATTTGCCCATCCAGTACAAATGATAATACTCAGTAAACCCAGACATTCCGCCATCAATATATCCTCCGTCCACATCCTGCAACCAAACACAAGAGTACCATTATAATTATTGATACAGACATAGGTGATTCGTCAAGATATCAGGGAGATCAATATATAATGAATGTGACTGCAGACAGCATTAATAAGTATGGCCCAGCATCACCAGTATCGTTTCTCACACACAATCCGGACTATACACACACACACACACACACACACACACACACACACACACACACACACACACACACACACACACACACACACACACACACGCACATATATATATATACAGTATATGATAGAGGGATGTACTTCATATTTGCCTAATTACTTTAGTGTTGCATTTCTGCGGTATATTTATTTGCATTAACTTCACCCATAGTAATTGGTAATTTTTCTGCTCTTAGTTTTCCCATAATGATTTAGCTATATCTTCATACTGCTCTATTTTATTTTCATTGTGTTCTTAGCATACAGTATAATATTATGTCCATGTTAAACATTTTAACCATCCCTGAAATAATACAATATGCATATTTTAGCAAGTTACTACCAAATTGAAACTGAGTTTGATTCAATCTCAGATATATTTCCATTTAGTTTTGGATCTATTGTTTCTGTAGATGCCTGAGCACGATTAAACATGAACTCAAATTAAAAGTTATTTTTGGTTGGATCTCAACAGGGCAATTTCGAAACAATGTAACTAAGCACTCCAGTGGATCATGATATCGTTAAGAGATCACCACTCATCTCGTGCTTAATTACATTCGATTCACTATTTTCTGTCCGTATCTAATTGAATCGTGGTAGACCAATATACCTGTTTATACTCTCTCTCTCTCTCTCTCTCTCTCTCTCTCTCTCTCTCTCTCTCTCTCTCTCTCTCTCCTCTCACTTACTCACTCACTCTCTCCCCCCTCTCAATGCACCCTTCCCCTCACTACTTATTTTTGTGTGGTATGATGTGTGTGTGGAGCGTGAAAAGGAGCACCGTGTGATGGTTCGCCTATGTATGTGGAAGATATGGGAAAGCGAACGAATGACTAAGAGTGTACGAGAGTAAGGTGAAAGGACAGAGAGGATGTGACAAACCGAGAGTGAGGTGGAAGGATGGAGTTGAGAAGTATACGAGTGAAAGCGGTGTTGGATGGAGGGAGGAGCATCGTCTGACAGAGGAAAGAAGTGCATGGGGGCGATTCATTCGTGGCCACCCCTTTGGGGATCATATGACATCTGGCAATAGAAAGATCCTTCCTAAACTGTATAAAATCTTGCATAATGACAGCGAGAATGTATTGTCAAAATGCGTTATAGTCATCTAACGGTTAACCCCTTCAGTACCGGTGTCGTCTTTGTATTTTTATTCTGGCTACTATTAGGCGATTTTATTCAGATTAGAAAGGGATTCCAGCAATTAACAGGCTTTGACATTTGTCACTTAACCCTTTTTACTACCACAGATCCTTATTAAGCTGCACAAAATCGTCTAAATGTAGCTAGAAAGACGTTGTCGGTACAGAAGGGGTTAAGGGTTAAGTATGTTATGTGCTATGTATGACTAAAGACTGTTCGTTCTCCCCAACCCAAACAGTGGCCTTCCCCAACACACTTCCCGGGTTCTACTGTATTAACCCATTCAGTACCAGGGAGGTCCTCTTCATAATATGCTGGCAACTATTAGACGATTTTATTCAACTTAGGAAGGACCATTACCAATAATAAGGCTTCAAACTATCTCAACGAACCCTCTTAACTACCACAGATCCTTCCTAAGCTGCATAATATCGTCTAATTATAGGTAGAATAGAATGCATCACACATCGCTGGTGCTCAAAGGGTTAACTACTGATGACAGGGGGTCGCTGGTAGTAGTTGGGGGTATACAAATGTTGGTCTTCCTTCTTTTCCTTCACATATCTTTAACTTGAAGCTTCTCGTATAACTTCTGCTTACTGTTTGCCTGTATCTATTGATTGTTTACCTACTGTTATTGTTATTGTTTGTTATAAAATTAATTGTTCTTGTTAAAAAAGTACTATTTGTTTAAATTTGTTGTTGCTTCTTCATATTTTGCAATGATTTTAATATAATTGTATTGTATCTATTCATTTTTGATAGTATCAATTGCTTACCTTTGTGATATTCTTAATTTACTTTTACTATAAATGTATGTTATTTGTAGGGTAGCAATTGGTAGGGGTCATGTGTTCATGCTATGCTCACAGTTATGATGCATTCGTTGCGTACGTGATTCGTCAATTTCGTACAGAGCACGTGCGTCGTGCATGTGGCTTTCCGACGAATACAATCAAACTCGGCCATATCTCATGCTTATGCCAATAGTATCTTGTACGTATTTACGTACACTACACGCACAAATAATTCTTGGGTGGGTACGTTGCCTTACTAAGCCGTACTCCCTGGGCAACTCCCGAAAACATTGCCGATTTTTATTTATATTTTTGTTGTTATTATTTGTTCTATATTCCAACTACTCCTACTCGGGCATAGGCTGAGAGCCTGTACATTCTACCGCTCAACACGGAGAAGCCCGTGAGGTCTCGTTCCAGTCTAGGGAGTGAGATATGTGAAGCACTTAGAACTGTAACCAGCCTTCGCCATCTTGCCTTCGCAGATGCACAGCGGTTGCCAACTTGCGTCTCGAAGCAGCCCCACCTCTGGAGCTGGTTTTCCTTTGTGCCTCACTGTCTCACCCCCAAGACTCAGACCCTCACTCTCAGAACGCCACCTATTTACCAATTAACTCACTAGTTATTGCCCCCCTGTAGCATATTTTATATATGGAAATATTCATAGAGTGCTATTTCAATTATGAACAATGAGGGTATTTTCAATAGCGTTTCGGTGGGCTTTGTGGTAATGCACTGATACTAGGTACAGCCCAAATTCCATCCCAATAATATCTTCCCATTGACACATCAGGATTCGAACCCGGGACCATTGGATTACCAGTCCAATGGCAAGACCACTTCACCACACCTCCCCTAATCTATTCCCGTATAGCACATCTGGGTAATACCGGAAAAAATGTGGGTAAGTGTGACGCGGCTTTAATATGTACTAACTTCGTTATTATTATTTCCTTTATGTTTATCAACATTGTGTAGTGTGTGTGAGTTATAGTTGGCGGATGTACGTGTGGAAGTGAAAAGTACACACAGGAAAACATCAGTTGCCTCTGTCTAGTCTTTGAGTAATGTGTGTGCATAAATCAGATAATGTGATAAGGACAAGTGGTGCAGTATATCAGAGGTGTGACTTAGCATGTATTTAATGACCAGAACACGCTTGCCCTGGCCTCCTTGACTCTCTTACAGTACACAAAGGAGTCGCCTCCCATCAATAATTCCTGCAGCCTTCTCTTGCATATACTTGACATTTATTAGCCACCTACTCTTATCTCGCAGTTACACACCAGAAGTTAACTTTGGACTAGTCTTCAACTAATTGATGAGGTCAGGCTATATATAGTTACTTAATGGGGGAGGGGGGGGGTTACAGGTAGCTCAGAAGTAGCAATACTGGCTACGTGTTACTGTGGGTCCACTAGTAATCGTCTGACATATGTTAGACTGTAATAAACTGCCCCTCTAACTCTGTACATTCGATTACGGAAATAACCCAGTAGATAATTGTACACCAGCTTAGAAAGGAACACTTACAGACAAAAGATTAATACATGTTTCAGGTTCAACACACTCAACTAGCATAATCTTGTTTCTTATTTATATGGACCGTTTTGTATATATTGCAAATAACCTTGCATACTGAAGGTGCTAGTGAAGGTCTAGGTAGAGCACCAACAAGATCAGATGTGGTTTACGGTGACGGAGCTAAGGAATATTCAAATGATTTACAAGGTTGAGCAACTTGTTGTTTGGACCTGATGTACGATGAGCTAAGTACCAGTTTTAACATGATTTAATGATCGCTAGCTATTCGATTCTCATAATTTACAGCTAGAGATTTGTAGTGTGGAATTTATAGTTGTGACCAAGGGGAGTCAGGAATGGTTGTACTGTAGTCTGATGTAAGGAAACCCAACACTGATCATCTGGTGAGTTATGAGGTAAACACCACCGTCCATCCCTTCATCCTCTCTTCTCTTTGTTAATGAGGGTGTGATGGTGGGGCGGCACAATTTAAAGGTTTTCACCCCCTTAACACTTCTGCCTCAAGGACGTGTGATGATGGATGACTTGGAGTCAACACCAATACTCTCAAACACCGAACCTACTGTACCATAGTCATTCAGCCTTGAACAGGGTGCGTTTCTAAAGACGTAATACTGGTGGATGAAATACTCGTTCTCGTTGTTGTGGCCTCATGTGTTTACCGATTTGATGTGTGAAATGCATATTTATCACTAATAGTTTTTAATAGTTATTAGGTAATAGTTATTAATGTAACTATTATTATACACAGGTAACATTTTATAAATATCATTACTCATCATATGTGCAGTAAAGTTAATGTTAGAAAATGGAATCTTCAGTTATCGAACTACATACCAAAACTTTATTTTTCATCAATATCACGATGACTGGTGTGTGTGTGTGCAACTACCTTAAAAGTTATAAAATTGTTCAACATATTAGTTTTCGGCTTATGTTGTACAGTAGATCTAGTACAAACATTCAACTGTATACAGTCACAATAAACGCTACCGCGGCTTTATTTTTCTGTATAAACGCTTCATATACTTATTAAATACTAAGTTTCTTATATTATATTATACAGTATATTATGGTCTATATATTTACGTAAACTACTAGTTGCTTTTCATACATAAAGATGAAGTTAGGAGATAATATGTGTAAGTGGTGTTGGGTGGAATGAGGGGCGCCAGCTTATGGATGGCAGTAATACAGGAAGGCAATTCATTAATGGACAATGCTATAGTGGGATTAAAAACGATAGGGAGCTTTAAGATAAAATTGGATAAGCATATGGACGAGAAGGGTTGGGTGTGAAGGGGGATCAGCCGGGTTGGGCCAATCAGCGCTCTGCAGACCCCTATAATCCTGCGTTAATCTCTAACCGTTTTGGTAAGATGATCCTCAGGGTATTAGAGTGTGAAGCCTATAATTGGTGTTTGTAATTGAATTGGGGTTGTGTGGGACAGGGATCTGCCTTGCTTAGGCCAGTCGGCTTTCTGCAGACTCCCATTTTCTTATGTTCTTATGTTCTTATGTAATCCCTAGGAGATCAAAACATCTAGCAATAGACATTATGCAGTAGATTAGATAGAAGAATATATAACTTGATAAACCAATGCAAACAGGTAGTTCTATCTGTGCACATTTACCATAGGAAATACTAATATTATTTACCTACCCCCAAGTCACCACACTCTAAAACACAGTAGTACTCTCCGCTTGTGCCATAGTTTGCCACTCCATGTTGCCAAATTATACCGAGTTTCGTATTCAGCAATTTCGCTTAGTTGAGTCCTAAAACAAAGACAACAACCAAGGAAGGTTTTAAGATGAACATCACGTGCTCATATACTTTCAAATCGTTAGCAAATCATTAGTATGTCCACAATATAATAAACTCAAATAAAGGAGTGTATGGAGATTGTTAAGCATCTGTGAACCTTATCACACTTCTAAGCAAACAAAGTATCAACACAAAGTTCCATTGATATTACTTTATTTTAAAGTAGGGAAGCACGTTTCAATAAAATAGCATATAACATTTTTGTCAGTAAACAACAACCATTAAGTGAGCAAAACTAAGTGTATTCATACTTATGCATGTGAATTCAAATATATTCATGAGTACAAGGCACTAAAACATTTACATCGAAAGATAGGCCTATAATGTATGCCTACAATTAGAATTAGCAAGTTACCAATGCAAACATAGTCAAGCCAGCCGTGTCATTATCTAGACCAACTAATTATTGGCGAAGGAGGAAAGCAGTGATAATGTAAAGAAACAGAAAATTACCGTAAAATTGTAGTGTTGTGTTGGCAGTGTGAAGGAAGGGAGTCGTCTGTTGTAGTGGTGAGACAAACACTCCACCTCCTTCCTCCACTCCACTTACCTTACTGGTTTACATAATTACCTCGCTCTCTCTCTCTATCTCTCTCTCTCTCGCTCTCTCTCTCTCTCTCATTAACACGATGTCCAAATAACCTAATATCACTACCTGATCAAATACCAAGAATACTTATCGCATCCTTCTCTACAAATATTTGTAATTACTTCGAGTTGTATATTTGTATGTATATTTCTGTCGCCTTGTTTATTCAAATACACTTTTCTCTCTACTGTTCATAATGTATAATCTCCTATTTTTACTTCCATTTGTCTGCCTTGGTGTTGCTCTCTCCCATCACTAATTTATAATATGAGAAAAAAATACCTAAGGTACATGTTGAACACTAAAAGGCTTATAGCATCAGCATATCAGAACTGATTTAGCCTTATGTAACGGAGATATAGTATGGATGTTATCAGCCAGCGTGACCGAGTATTTAGAGGACTGGTTTGAGGCCTAATGGATTCATTGGTATAAGCTTTTTACGGGTCCTGTCGAATTAAGTGTCGTGTGCGGAGTTGAACTATTGAAGGTGTGATTCTTCTAGCTGTATGTATCGCATTGTTCTCTTCAAAAAGTCATAGTTTAATACATAACATTAATACCACTTAGTAAATGTCATTGGCTATGGTGTGTACCTCTGCATTCTTAGCTCCCAATTGGCATTAACTCCTTCAGGTCTTTGATGCGTTTTGGCAGTTTATTCCGGCAATCATTGGATGATTTTACGTAGATTAGGAAGGATATATGGAAGTCAGGGGATTACTTGAGACAGTGTCTACCCTTGCAGTTCCCACAAATCCTTCCTAAGCTGTATACAATCGTCTAATGATGGCGAGGACAAATATAAAAAAATACTGCTATCTGAACGGTTTTATCCCATTAGCCTTTGATTTGTCAAGTATTTTAAGACCTTAACGTAAAATATTCATATCCCATTTGAGCGGTTGTGGTAGTCAATATAGTCTGTAGCCAAAGTAACCCCAATAGGTGCTCTGTCATTAGTGGATATTCAGAGACGCGCGTTATCAACCATCATTATTAGGTAGCTTTATGGTCCCTCGCACAAAACATTCATTACGTTGATGTGGGGCCAAACTCGCGATCTTTAATCCTAACATCTGAATATATATTTTGACCTTCGACTTCTTCAAAATCTGTCCTTCTCTATCCTGCCATTCTTTATTCTGTCCTTCCCTACGCTTCACTACTATATCCTTCTTCACCCTGCTCTGACCTGCCCTGCCTTCCCTGAGTTCTTTTTCTCTTCCTACCTTTCTCTACCCTGTTCTTCTCTGTCCTATTTTACTCTACCCTTCCTCACTCTGCTCTACTACTGACATTTTGCTTGCTCTCTGTAGTCCAGCTTCATGCCTCATTGTGACCTGACAGTAGCCCTCCAAACGACAGATGTCTGGTATTTTAAAGGGAAACTACTATTTAATACTAATCCCATAACTGTCATTAATTCATCCAATACTAAATTTTATCGCTTAATGAAAGTCAGAATATTATTAAGGCTGTAGTCTCCAAAATCTTGAAAAAGTTTTATTTTTTCCCATTACTGAAAATTAAGGATTATTAGGCTGTTATTTCAATATTGCCTGTAGGCATCAATAACGTGTAGAGGGTTTTAACCATTCCATTTAGACCTATTCCACCTGTTCTTCCACCCCTCGTCACTGTATAGGCTATAGGGGTGGTGGTGGGTATGGAGATGTGTTGGTGGTATGCACAGTCGTAAACACTATTAACTACCCACCTACTAGAATACGTTTCGAACCCAAATGACACTGAACAATGCTTGATTGTAATAAAGGTTGAATGACTCAAAAGGGTATAACCATATCAGTACGGTATTCACAACTATAACAGGTGGATGTTAATAGTGGTGGTGCGAGTGTGAGAGAATGTCTGTAGTGTATTATGAAGTCTATAAAAGTGCATTGGTTTAGGTATAAGGTCAAAGATGCAGCTGTTCCTGAAGTAATAATATGAAGTTGAAGTGTTGATCTGCAAGGCAGGATTGATTGTGGCTCGCGCTGTTTAGTCCATCGCGGCTTGGTGTCTTAACCTTTTCAAGATCCGATTACGCGTTTCATGTAGGTTTTCTGGCTATTATTTGATGATTTTATTCAGATTAGGAAGGGTATATATATATGGGAGTCGGAAGGTTAATTGAAATCTTCTTTACACAGATCCCTCAGATCCTTCCTAAACTGTATAAAATCGTCTAATGATATCCAGAATAAACTGTTAAATGTGTCATAACCTCCAAAGAGTTAGGCTCGTATTGTTCCCGTCTTTTTGGTTGCATAACTCACATATTACCGCACTGATGGGTTCGACCAATCACAGCACTCGTTAGCTTGCGTGGTACCTCCCCACTTAGAACACTACGTAATTACGACGTTATGGTTTGGTCGAACAAGGGTAACACAATAACGTTGTGAAACAATACGTTTTAGCAACCTAAGAAATACGTCGTATGTAGACCTTTTTTATGACAAAATCATAACGTCGCAGTTACTCCGTGCATAAAATGTTGTTATTTTGTAATTCATGACGTTGCACAACAACGTTACCAATGCGTCAAGTAAATATGTAACAAAAATGTAAGCATTAGCAACATTTAAACGTTGCTGTATAAGCAAATAAAGACGTTATACAATAACGTTTTATGCACCTACACATATGGTTAATATTTATTTAATAGAATACGAACGTCTTCTGCATATTAAAAAATGGTTAATGATAACGTAATAACGTTACCAACAACAAAACGTATTGATGAAATGTATTCTAGACGTATACAAAAGGTCGTTATTTACGTTATAATAGTACAAATTTTAACGTTTGTCAGAAATGTCTTTCGCACGTACCTACATTGTCATTACAAACGTAATGATGTTCCCAACAACAAACGTATTGATGCAGCGTATTTTAGACGTATACAAAGGGTCGTTTATTTACGTAATAATATTACAAACTTTAACGTTTGATGGAAATGTCTTTCGCAAGTACCTACATTGTCATTACAAACGTTATGACATTCACAACAACAAACGTATTGATGAAACGTATTCTAGACATATACAAAAGGTTGTTATTTACGTAATAATATTACAAGTTTTAACGTTTGTTAGAAGTGTCTTTTGCACGTACCTAAATTGTCATGACAAACATAATGACGTTCCAACAACAAACGTATTGATACAACGTATTCTAGACGTGTACAAAAGGTCGTTATTTACGAAATAATATTACAAATGGTAACGTTTGATAGAAATCTCTTTTGCACGTAGCTACATTGTCATTACAAACGTAATGACGTTAACAACAATAAACGTATTGATGAAACGTATTCTAGTCGTATACAAAAGGTCGTTATTTATGAAATAACATTACAAATTTTAACGTTTGATGGAAATATCTTTTGCACGTACCTACTGTACATTGTTATTACAAACATAATGACATTCCCAACAACAAACGTGTTAATAAAACGTATTATAGACGTATACAAAAGGTCGTTATTTACGTAATAATATTACAAATGTTAACGTTTGATAGAAAT
Source organism: Lithodes maja (assembly GCA_037953745.1). NCBI lineage: Eukaryota > Metazoa > Arthropoda > Malacostraca > Decapoda > Lithodidae > Lithodes > Lithodes maja. The sequence continues at coordinate 41,214 of JBAKBP010003741.1, read as the reverse complement.
GTATTTCGCACGTACCTACATTGGCATTACAAACGTAATGACTTTCCCAACAACAAACGTATTGATGAAACGTATTTTAGACGTATACAAAGGGTAATTTATTTACGTAATAGTATTACAAATGTTAACGTTTGATAGAAATGTATTTCGCACGTACCTACATTGTCATTACAAACGTAATGACTTTCCCAACAACAAACGTTTTGATGAAACGTATTCTAGACGTATACAAAAGGTCGTTATTTATGTAAGAATATTACGAATTTTAGTGTTTGTTAGAAATGTCTTTTACACGTACCTACATTGTCATTACAAACGTACTTGTATTACCAATACCCAATGTTCTGTATAAGGTTTTTTGCACATACAATAATAGTCAGACAATACGTAGTTTCGTATTTAGTATATTACGTAAGACAGTAACGTATTTGACACATATAGGGATGGTCATTTATAATATAATACTATTATTAAATGTAAATGTAATATACCGATGTCGTCTATACATAATTGAATTGAGATTAACAACTTAGTAAGTTACAAATAATAAACATTTTACAACATCTCGTGCACATGCATTATTTGTAAATAATATTGCAAGAATTTCCCAGTCTCAAACGTATTATATTACGTATTCTGGCCACACCCATATGGTTGTCATTAACTTTATAACATTAAATATTTAAACTTTTTATAGATGTGTCTGTCGCACGTACCTGCATGGTCATTACGAACATAGTTATATTACCAACACTAAACATTACCAAATAACGTTTTCTGCACATACAGTATTAGTCAGACAATACGTAGTTTCGTTTTTACCATATTATGAAGACAGTTACGTATTTGACACATATAAATATGGTCATTGATAACGTCATACTGTTATTAAATGTAAGCATATTATGATGACGTCGTCTGTACATGCCTGAATTGTGATTAACACCATCAGTAAGTTACAAATAATATTCATTTTACAACAACATCTTGTGCACATACAATATTGTGAATAATAACGTACTAGAATTCCCAACATAAAATTTACTATAATTCGTATTCTAGACATACCCAAATGGTCGTCATTAACTGTGTAATATAAATAATTAAAACGTTTTGTGGAAGTCTTTCACACATACTTGCATGGCCATTACGAACGTCGTTGTAGCACCAATATCAAACATTGCAGTATAAGGTTTTTTGCACATACAGTTATAGTCAGAAAATACGTAGTTTCGTATTGAACGTATGACGCAAGACGGTAACGTATTTTGCACACATAGGGATGGTCATTTATAACGTCATAGTATTATTTAATGTAAACGTAATATGCTGACCTCGTCTATACCTACCTCAATTGTGATTAACAATGTTACAAAAATAAATGTTTTACAACAACATCTCGTACACATACAATTTGTTAATAAGAACGTAATAATATTCCTAACATCAAACGTATTCTTATACATATTCTACAAATCCCAAAATGGTCGTCATTAACTTTGTAGGATAAACATTTTGAACGTTTTTGGGGAATGTTTTTCGCACGTACCTGCATGGTCATTAGTAACGTAGTTGTATTACCAATATCAAAGGATACACTCTAACGTTTTCTGCACATACAGTAATAGTCGCAAATAATATGGCTATGTTTTAATATATTACGTAAGACAGTAACCTATTTGACACACAAAAGGATGGTCATTGATAACGTCATAGTTTTTTAATGTAAACATAATATACTGACGACGTCTGTACATACCTTAATTGTGAATAGCAACATCAGTAAGTTACAAATGTGTATGTATGTATGTATATGTATATACTCAGGCACATACCCCATTGCTGGAGGGGTGGGGGGGGGGGGGGGGAGACAGAGCCCTAACATGAACCCTTAAAGTTCTAATTCTTAGGGTCCTTTACAAGGGGATGAGGATTCCTACCCATCTGCTGTCTAGGCAGCTACAAATTGGACCACAAACAGCCATGCAATGGCAAATCTCGATAGTACACACCGCCACCCGCCTCGCCACCGTACGCTTTCATTTCCCATGGAGCACACACGACCCTCTGACTCACTCGCGCTCAGCTGATTCGCCCAACCATATTGCGGGCGGTGTTACCAGTCATGGAAGGACCAGGAAGCCCTCCTTATGCACCTGCAACAGTAGTTCAGAAGAGGAGAGTGCAGTAAGAGCACGAAAAACATGTGCTGGAGGGGGCAAGACACGTGCAACAGGCACGACACATGTCAAAAGGTCGTTGGCCTCTGCCTCCTCATTCACCACCCCTTCCAGCACCACGACCACCCCCTCAACAGTACGTGGAACGTGCACGATGCTCACCACCACACCAGGAGCAAGTGGCCATCCTAGGAATGCAGGATCAGCGGGCGCAGCTGGGAAGAAAGGGAAGTATCACGCCTATCAGTATACGTTGAATAATGTGACACCTCCCACCTCGACTACTACCACCAACTACGCCCGTCCCTGCACCACTGCACACCATGGCCGCCCCTGCACTGCCGCCCACGCCCTTGCTTCTGGCCCATCTCCTCACATCAAGAAAGCATTGACACCGTCAAAGTTTGATGCCCTCCTCTTCCCTCCTGACGGGTCTGACGATGACGACGCAGGAGCCTCAAGGGAACTCCCCGATGCTAGGAACTTCGGTTGGGGCGGTGAAAGTGGGAATGAGTGTGATCATGGCCACCAATTCAGGGAGGAAGATTAGGAGGAGTATGAGGAGGACTTCTTGTTGGAGGACTTGTTGGAGCATCGTGACCACAACAACGAGCTGTTTGACATCGGCGCAGACGCTGATGTTGATGAAGGAGCTGATCTCATTCGTAAGGCATCAGTTTATTCATTTATCTGGTCCGAAGGATCTGGTTTCATACTAGATATACACCAGTTTGATGCAAATCAATCTTGGTCAACTACAGATTGGCCCTGCAAAGACCAGGCAAATGAAATTGATTTCTGTGTATTTTTTGACCTGGAGATGACGACACATCCTGTTTCCCAAACCAATGCATACAATATATCACTAGGTGAAGGAAAGAATTTATGTAATCTCACCGAGGGCAAGAATTCACGCCTGTAGTGATATAACTGCAACGAAATTCCTGGTGTTCTTTGCAAATGTTGCTTATCATGCCTCTTTGCCAGAAGCATGTGATGCAACATTGCTGGAAGCATGACACCCCAATTTTCCAGAAATACATGACTCGTGAAGTTTTTTTTTGGATGCTGCGCTTTTTGTACTTTGCAGACAACGAAAATCCAAACACAGATGATCGAATCCGGAAAGTCTGGCATCTGTTCACCATGTTATTGCAAAGGTTCAAGAAGTATTTCTACTCCTTTCACAACCTGATGATTGATGAGTCGCTCATGCTCTTTAAAGGGCACCTGCTGTTCAAAGAGTACATACCCTTGAAGAGGCACAGGCTTGGAATCAAGCTGTTTGTATTGTGTGGCTGCGAGACAGGCATAGTGCTTGACATGATCGTCTATACCGGCACAGATATAGATATTCCTAGAGTCGGTGCCAACGACCCCTTAGGCATGTCAGAGCACATAGTCAAGTAGATGATGGAGCACTACATGGGCAAGGGCACACGTTGTACACCGACAATTGGTATACAAGTCCCTGCTCTCTGTCAGTTTCTTTATGTCAACCAGACGGGGTCATGTGGAACTGTCAGAAATATCAGGAAGTACATGCCCAAGTTAACTGGCCTCGCATTCACCTGGACGACCCCTCCTCCACTGACACCCGTTCTGAGGACGACTTGGCAGAGGAACACCGACAACGGTAACAGGAAAGATGAAAAAAGGAAGACCCATTACAAACAGCTGAAGAAGTCTGGGAAAGTCGTGTCTATAAATTGGAACGACAGATGGCCATTCCATTTGCTTTCTACTGTTCACACAGGTGTCCAAGTGGACACTGGTAAAATCCACTACCGTACCAAGAAGCCTATACAGAAACTTGATAAGGTGGTACATAGACTACAGTAGATCTGGACTGGACACGAAAATGGAACTTTGTAGTAAGGGACCCAAAATCGGAGAACGAACCCTCAAGTTCGAACCTTGAAACCGCAAAAATTTGATATTTTCGCGGCTTCGAGGTTCGAAATTGGGGGTTCGATCTCCTATTTTGGGTCCCTTACTGCAAAGTTCCATTTTCGTGTCCAGTCCAGATCTACTGTAGTCTATGGGTGGTATTATATACCAAGAACATATGCACCTGGTGGACAAGTCAGATTGCCAAGTTGCAGGCTTTGGGTGTCTGAGGAAGAATGTGAAGTTGTATCACAAGCTTTTCCTCCACATGGTCGACATCACGAAGCTCAACGCCTACAACTTGTGGCTTATGAAGAAAGACATGTCCCCGAACAAAAAAATCAAGTTTCGGGAGTTCATCTACAATGTTGCCTACCGGCTCTGGTAGAGAGCTACTGGTTGAAATGGTCTACTGGTTGAAGTGACCAGTCACCGTAGTCTAATACAACAATAACACATTGCAGTGAATATAGTTGAACGTCCCATCCCGTGAATGCGCACTGTAACCTGACACCTTTCTCCCTTGCCAGCCTCCCACCTCCTCTGCTCACTATTAGTTTCCCTGTCATCTTCCATCATTCTTCTGTACACTTGATTTATAAGTGTCTATTCTTCACATGTGCCTATTCATTCAAGTTTATGCACAGTTGGAGACATAAAAGTGCTTTATAGGCAAGATATAGAGCGTTCTTATCAATCACGCCTCCCTCCCTCCTCATGCCCGCCCACACTCACACACACTCGCTCGCCCGGGCTGTGTCGTGCCTATGCGCACCATATATTCAACTCGCAACCACTACCACACCACACCCACATTTTTGAGGTGTGGAAATGTATATATTGGCGAATGCGGATATCAATTACCAAGACGTTGAAGTGGATTTTTTTCAATTCTAGGAGACACTTTATTTGGAAATTACTTCACACCAAGCTACCCTGGCCCCTACCTCAATGGCGCTGCTCCCCAGGTTAAGTGATCGAGATAGTTCGAAGCCTGTTAGCTGCTGAATGTTAATTTTATACTAAATACAATTGTTTAATAGTAGCTAGAATATTCTTTAAAGGATGTCAGCTGAGTTCCAACAGCTGAGCTCTGGACTCCATCTTTCCCTCATCCTATGACTTAAATTACTTCAAACTCCGTGTGTCCAGACATTTTGGCTCGAACATTCCTTGATTTTGTAAACTCTGGGGCAGGCACTCGTCACAGGCAGTTTTGCCTTTTGTCTCCCTCATCCACATAGAACAAAAAATAGAAGGGATAATATATAAATGCATAATACTGACGTTACCTATATATACCTGAAGCATGATTAACAACACCAATAAGATATAAATAATAAACATAATGGCTGCACTCCTGGCAGCCATGTTCAGAGCTGCCTCATTTGTCAGGTTTTTAAATTCATGATCAGACTAAGGTTTGATCCTACATCTCTCTTGGTCTGCCCCTTGGTGCAGCTCCCTCTTTGTTCATGGACTTGCATCTTTTCACCCAACTTAGTTCATTCATCCTCTCCACATTTTTAAACCCTCCAAGCCTGCTAGTACACATCTCATCCCTGATACACTTGATATATATCCGTCTCCTCAACTCTTCACTATGTATCCTATCTTGCAGATTGGTCCCACACAGCCATCTCACCATTCTCATCTTACATTTCATTCTGTTGATATCATGCCCTCTGACAGACCATATTTCTGAAGCAGATGTCATTACGGTTTTATCACATGAGGCTTACACCTTTCCCTTCAAGGGGAGGCGGAATCTTCCACCACCTGCAAAGAAGGTATCTACCAAGTAGCAAAACATGTCCGCCATCTCCTGTGACTCATTGCCAAGGTTAACACTCACGAGCTGGTCATTGAACACAAGCTTACCTTTGCATACTGTGCAAACATACCCTTGTGAGTAGCGATTCAATTAGTCTAGCCAAACTGATGCTAACCCCAAAACCGATAACCGCAAAACCCATTGTCTATGGGAAAAAGGCCAAACTACTTTGGGCCCTTTGACAAAATCCCCCATTTTCCGCTTTTGGCTATTAATTTTAAGCATAATATACATAGAATAGTATATTAAGGGTCTCCTCAGGAATAAATGAAGGCCACCAGGATACTTTCTCAGAATATACAGTAAGATGCTTTACTTCTTTCTTCTTTATTTCTTCTTCCACGCATAACCCCTCTTCACAACTTCCTTTTTAGCTGCAGCGTTTATGTCACCTTCCGGGCATCTAACCGGCTCCTCTATGTCCCCTCAACCACCATCAGGCACCGCCTCACCTATGGCAGCCTTCTCAACAACTGTTAGGATCACTTGAGAGATAAAGGAAGGGGGGGGGGGGTTCACACACAAAAGCTTTTGCCGGACATATGCAGTATGACAGAAAAAATCTGAATGTAACAAACATGGCCACCAACAAGTGCCGGATGGCTTGCGCACAGACCATAAACAAACCATTCCATGGAATTCAACCGCTGGTGTACCTAGCAGTGGCAGACGATACTCTGAATTGAGTTTGCACCCGTACCCTTTTCTGCATACTGCACATGGGTGGCAATTGCCACCCACTCTCTGTAATGGAGGAGGCAAACATTAAGAGAACACTGATTATTGTAATAATAATGGGAGAGTGAGAGATATACAGCATTGTGGTGCATAGTGAAAGAATGTAGGGAATTAGTAGGTGGAAGGGAGTTGATGAGACAAAATGCTATTGACTCTACCCTTTCGAAAACTGTGGTGTGGGTAGAACCTTCACACACATGAGAACAGTACTTGATACATGGGCGCACTGTGTCCCTGTACAGAGCAAGAAGCTGTCCAGGGGTAGGGAACCCATGAAAACGGTTGAGCACACTTGACTGCTGAGAACTGTTTCAGCAAGAGTGGTGATATGGCCTTTCCAAGAATGATCAGTAAAACAAAATATATACTGTAGGCCTAAATGAGAAACCATTAATATTGACAAATGATGAAGGGTTGAAGTATGTGTTATTGATGAGAAAAGGATAGTCATTTGGAATATTGAGACTGGTAGGTAGGTGGAGAAATTGGGTTTTGTAAGTATTGAAAGTAACAGGATTTTCTCTGCCCAATTGGAAACAGTTGATAGATAAAACAGATAGGCGTGCTATGGCCTCATTACCTGAGTTTTGGAGTGATTGCATGGTGGGGCATTGCATGGTGGGGCATTGCATGGTGGGGCATTGCATGGTGGGGCATTGCATGGTGGGGCATTGTAGAAAACTATTTTTTATTTTTATTTTTTTATTTTATTTTTAATGACTTCCGTCTACGTATTGTGAAAAACCTGTTATCCTCCGGCAAATTGTGGGGTTGAGTGAGTGAAGGGGGGGACAGTGAATGAAGGAGGATGCATGTTTTTCATAATACGTGTTGCTAGCCCCAAACGCGCGAGCAACTGTGGCTTTCAACCATCCGACACATCCCCTTTTATTTATGTGCATCACACATAACTAGTTGAATAGTGTAAGGTAAAGTGACAATCATCAGCATATGAGTGGATAGGACTTCTAATTGTACAGTTGAAAAGATCATAAACGAATATAAATTGAACTGGATATAAAAGAAAATCTTGAGGAACAACAGAGTTGATAGGTTGAGGAAGTGAGCAATGGGCGTCCACAACCGTTATAAAACGACTCTATCGAAGACTTTTGATATGTCTAGCACAATAGAAAATGTTTCACCAAAGTCACAAACGAGGATGACCAAGAGTTATAGTAAGGAAATATGTTAGAATAACTCAAATCATGAGGCAGTATTCTTGTCAATACCGTCCCTTTGTATTTCAGTTATTCATTTGCACGTCTGCCTTTGATGGTACAGTACTGGCCCTAGCTCCAAGTGGGTCAGTTATGGTGAACCGTAATCATAACGACACAAATGTTCACATACTGGGCCTTTAACCCTAAATCTGGTTGTCAGTAATGCTTCATTATATTTTAGATATTAGTTTGCAGCACAAGATGTATTGGGTCAATGACTAAACAATATATTTATTTTGATTCAGTGGTTCACTCAGTGTGCCATTAACCATAATTCTGACTACCAGTATCATCCTGTTATATTTTAGCTTTCCGTTTGCACCCCATCCTTCAATGGAACGGTACTGGTTCACTAAATGGGCTAATTGTTTAGAACAGTTTTTCAGACAGGCCGACACAAATGTTAATGTATTGGTTCAATAACCATAAATCTTGCAGCCAGTATTGGTCCAATATATTTTAGTTAGGAAATGATACATTAAAGACAGAATTAATTTATTGAAGACAAGTAGTGCCATACAAGTTGAATAACAGTGTTCGAGACCCTTTGCACAGGTCCTGGGGGTCTCGGGTGGCTCTTCCGGGGTCCTCGCCCTTACTGTAGGGCGGCTGGAGTCCTTTGGCGGCTGGTGGCTATCGTCCTGTCTTGTCTGGTCCTCTTGTACACTCGAGTTGTGGAAGAAGGCAGCTTCTCCTCAACTACCGAAACGACCAAGGCCTTTCCGGGAGTTGGGGGTAAGCTCACCTTAGGGGTGACTGGTAAGCCAACCCGCCCTAGTCGCTCCTCGTCAGTGGTTGATGAAAGAGTGGCTGGAGAGTGACTGCTCAGGGAGTCGGGGGTAGTCTTTTGCACAGACTGTGTCTTACTAGGTATCTCTGCGCCAGGCAAGGGCAACTGAGTCATCATAGCAACAACACTAAGTGATCCGGGCTCAGACACAGGAACCGTGCTCCTCCGGCAAGCGTTATAACTTACGCGGGTTTGCACTTAGTTACGATCAGGACAGCAAGCGTTATAACTTACGTGTCAAGATCCTCGGCTGGTGCCTGGGTCTACGTCCAGTACCTCACTTCTCCATAAGCGTTATAACTTACGCGGTTCGGCACTGAGTTAAGAGTTGGACAGCAAGTGTTATAAATTATGTGACCTCGTTCCCAGTTGATACTGTGACAAGCCTTTCCCACTTTAGGCTTAATGTCCACTCTAACCTTAGGACTGTCTGTGAAGCAACCAAATATAGCTTTTGTCAAGCCAGCAGGCTGATTGCTTGACAAGGGCTGAGCTGGGTGAAGCAGTGCCTCTTTTGGCTGGGATGTCACGGTTGGGGCATCTCCGGGCAGAAAGATTGTACAGTTGAAAATATCATAAACAAATATAAACTGAACTGGATATACAGTAGGAGAGAACCTTAATGAGTTGGCGAATGTGGTGATGTCTCTTGTTGATTATTTGAGGGTCGTGCAGCAGTTGCATCTGGTTGTTTATTTATGTATGATCACTCGTTCATGTTTTGTCATCCGGGCCTGGAGCTTATCGTAGGCGAAATGGGTTTTCGAGGGAGTGTAAGTGACGGGTGCATCCACATTTTGGAGCATCTCATTCTCGGATCGATTTAGGTTGGAGAGCGAGGACTCAGGGGGCATTTGCTGTTTCCCACTGGTGTACGCTGTGGAGATGGAAGGTTTGTTGTAATCCAAGGGTTGTTGGGCGTGTGTGGGGAAAAGAGCTGCTTGCAAATATTTGAAGCTGTGATGGAACGTCGACTTGGTTGGGGCTGGCGCTTTAGTTTCCCCTGTTCGTCTCCTCTTAGCTCCGTTTTCTCTTGTGGATGCAGAGGAGGAAGATGGTGGCCTGGATGGGTGACTCTCTTGTTGGTATCAATGCTTAACCCTCTCCGACATATGACGCGATTTTGAGCCTATTAGGGATACTTTAAAGCCTTTGTTACCATTAGGGGATTTATAAATCTTTAGTTTAGTTACTTCAACCTCTGCAATTGTCTTTGAGTTAGCTGTGGGCAGATAACTAACTTTGGAGAGGTAATTATAAGAGTGAGAGAACTCTATTTCTTATTGCTAATCTGGCAACCTCTGCGTCATATGTGCGTGAAAGGGTTAATGGTGGCAATGCGAAAGTAGTGACTATGCGAGTTTGAGGTTGGTACTGTGTTCCTAGGCCGCATATCACAAATATCATTCAATTAAACCCTTTAACCTGAGAAAGAAAAAAGTCCTCATAGGTTTGGTGGGCTAAGGCGAAGGTTCTCATACGATCCAAGGCCTAAAAAGAGCCTTTTAAAACAACCGAGTGGCACTCAAAACAAAGCAATATGTGATTAGGTGAGATAATTTCCCTCCATTACTTGCTACCATTCCTACATATGTGTCTCCCCATTCTCCCCCCTCCTCAGTTATCACCTATTTTTCCTCTTATTCCCCCTTTTATCGGGTAATTTTCAGCGCGAATTTCCTTCCCGCGGTCTCTATAGCATGGGCGAGGCATCTAGAGATACTTGCAACAGAGAGACTCTACTTAGAGCTGTTAGTGTCGCTTGAGAACTCTGGAGGAGAGGATATATGCCGCCGCGGCTCTTCCCTCATGAATGGACCGGTGGGCAATAATGTCTTTTTCACCCCCCAAATACTATTCCCACTCGTTTGATTGCTCCTCAATGTTAATATCTTCATATTAAACGTAAAATAGGCGCATATGAATAGGTTTTAACGATATTTATGGTAAATTGACGCTTTTCGTCGGGAATTAACTAAAATACCTCTGCATGGTGGGACGTTTCAAATACCGTAGTCTAGCCTTTGCCGGGTTAAAAATATCAGTAGTCTATAGACTATAGTAGGTTATAGTCTATTACACTAAATGGGTTAACCACTTCAGCACCATGACAAATTTGACCTTTAATTCTGGCTGGAATTAGATGATTTATGCAGTTTATGATATTAAGAGGGTTTATTGATATCGTATTTACCCATTTGAGTCTTGGAAGTAGATTATAAACTAAAGAAAATCGTCTAATGATAACCAGCATATGATGAACATTATGTAGCCTATATTGTGAAGGGTATATAATCTACTTCTATGACTTAAATGGGTAAATACGATATCAATAAACCCTCTTAATATCATACTGTAGGTCCTTCTTAAACTGCATAAAATCATCTAATTCTAGCCAGAATCAAAGGTAGCTTTTGGGTTCTCGAAAGCCCACCAAGCTACATCATAACATTTGCAATATAAAAGCTAAGTATCACAACTCTATTGAGAGACCTTAACTTACCTTACCGAACTTAACCCATAATAGTTTAATTCAATCTAATTCAACTGACGAAAAATGAACTTAAATATGCATATTTCAATGTTACAATCGTACAAAGATGGCGGCCTTTGAGAGACAAATGGCCGCCATCTTGCAGGCTGTGACACAAAACCTTCATATATACCTAGATCCCCATATTAGGTCGTAGTTTCGCATCTAATACCAAGTCTATTCTAAATTCCAGCATAATTTCTGGATAAGTATTCCCAATGTTAGAAATGCTGTGTTAATAAGAAAACAGTGGCTTCAATTCCGGGAGCAGTCACCTATCCAGTTATGTAGGTGTACAGAGATTGAACATCGTTGCCAGATACAAGGAAGTTTACCAGCAATTATAAATTGTAACTCATTTGTGAATTTCACCGGTATATACCAAGAGTAAATAGGAAAGTAATCGGATTGGAAAATGTTAATATTAAATAGCTCTGTGACCTTCATTAAAGATTTTTCGTGCAAGACACAAGGTTTGTTTTATGAGTGGTTATGGCAACAGTGTCTCCCTCGGAAGTTCGAAATATTGTCAACAGACAGAACTCTGAATAACGGGAGTTTGGCTGCTCACTGGCAGCAATTACTATACCAGTGAATAACCACTGAAGGATAAGTAAGGTATAATATGCAGTAATTAGTGAGTGTGGAGGCCAAACGAAGGGTATTGGGCCTATATATATATAATTGTTACCTAGTATACCTAATGCTTCGTTGAGAGGGAGAAAACGGGGTCAAATTGGATTTTAGGTCACGTATGTGTTTTTTGTATTATAATCCTTTTTCTCATCAGTTTCTTCATTGATTAGTGTGTTTTAAGGTGTTTTTCCTTCTGGAAATTCATATTTACCATTATTTTGCAATATTAAAACATGCCCCCTAAAACATATTTTGTCATTACCCTAACCTAACAACCTAACCTAACCTGGGGGCTGCCGCCCCCAGACCCCCGCAGGGGTAGTCTTGTCCAAACTCTGATATGGACAGTCTTACTTTAAGTATTACATTGGGTATTTAGTATTAAGTTTGTGGGATCAATGGTTATATAGAATAATTAAGAAGTTAATAATTATGTTCTATATTGGATATTGGGTAGTCTATCATTCCTATGAACTTAGGTAATTATTGTTGGGTGGGAAAATATATACTTACCCATTTGCGCATGCGTGATATTGGTGGACCTCTCGCGAATATTGTGAGGGTCCCGCACTCTCTCCCTAGCCGCCACCACTACCAGACCGTCTGCTTACACTCTCGTGTTTCACCTCATATTTCGCCCCATTAGTGATGGTACTTATCTCATCAATTCTCCATCTATCCATACTAATCCATAGATCATTAATCATCATTCCCATCAATCATTAGGTATAGTGGCCCCCTTCTTTATTCATCAACTCTATCCTATTAGCTAACACACCCGTTTCATACACCATCCTGTAACATCATCACGGCTCAACAGGTCAACTAAGTTCTACAGCACTAGTTCCAGTCTTCAGGTGATATAAACTATCATATGATATTATTATACAGTCCACTGAACCATCTAACTAACGAATATCGATAAGTATTGATATAGAATATGACAAAATACTAAAACTACGGTAAAAAAAATGAAAAATATTAGTTCTCAGCTGATCCAAGATGGCCGCCATCACCCTTATTTAACCTAAGACGTGCGCATGGGGGGTATGAGACACCACACGCCTGTGCGCACATATTTGAGCTGTTCCCATCACTAACATAGTTATTTTACCATAAATAGCATTAGGCCTAATACTCATCCATATGCGCCTATTTTACGTTGATTAGCCTATAAAGGTATTATCCTGTTACAGCAATAAAACAAGTGGAAACAGCGTTTGGATGGTCAATATCGGCAATACAGGCCGGGAGTTACATAATGTATGGCTGAGGCAACCTCCCTCCCCTCCACTCTTCCCCAAGTCTGGAGAGAGCTTGTCGATCGATACTCTCTCTCTCTCTCTTGCACTCGCTTGGTAACAGTGATGACAACGCTCTGCTTGCAACTCGCTAATGTTAGCACGAAAATAGACCACAGAATAAGGGAATGACAGGGAAAATAGGTGATAACTGAAGGAGGAGGGGGGGGGAAGTGGAGAAGGAGGGGATGTGGAGGAGTGATATTTGGCATGACCCAGGGGCAAAAAAAAAAAAAAAGGGTTCAAGTTTTTTTGGGTGATTTAAATGGATTTTTTTTTAGCCCAGGATCTTAAGAGTCTTCCCGCACTTTCCGGGTTAACCCACAAAGTCTAACGAAAAATAATTTAATATGCAGCGGTAAAGACATATATTGTGGTGACTAATACTCTAATACAAAGCTATAGTATACATTTATTGTGGTGACTAATACTCTAATACAAAGCTATAGTATACATATATTGTGGTGACTAATACTCTAATACAAAGCTATAGTATACATATATTGTGGTGACTAATACTCTAATACAAAGCTATAGTATACATTTATTGTGGTGACTAATACTCTAATACAAAGCTATAGTATACATATATTGTGGTGACTAATACTCTAATACAAAGCTATAGTATACATTTATTGTGGTGACTAATACTCTAATACATAGCTATAGTATACATATATTGTGGTGACTAATACTCTAATACAAAGCTATAGTATACATTTATTGTGGTGACTAATACTCTAATACAAAGCTATAGTATACATATATTGTGGTGACTAATACTCTAATACAAAGCTATAGTATACATATATTGTGGTGACTAATACTCTAATACAAAGCTATAGTATACATATATTGTGGTGACTAATACTCTAATACAAAGCTATAGTATACATATATTGTGGTGACTAATACTCTAATACAAAGCTATAGTATACACATATTGTGGTGACTAATACTCTAATACAAAGCTATAGTATACATATATTGTGGTGACTAATACTCTAATACAAAGCTATAGTATACATATATTGTGGTGACTAATACTCTAATACAAAGCTATAGTATACATATATTGTGGTGACTAATACTCTAATACAAAGCTATAGTATACATATATTGTGGTGACTAATACTCTAATACAAAGCTATAGTATACATATATTGTGGTGACTAATACTCTAATACAAAGCTATAGTATACATATATTGTGGTGACTAATACTCTAATACAAAGCTATAGTATACATATATTGTGGTGACTAATACTCTAATACAAAGCTATAGTATACATTTATTGTGGTGACTAATACTCTAATACAAAGCTATAGTATACATATATTGTGGTGACTAATACTCTAATACAAAGCTATAGTATACATTTATTGTGGTGACTAATACTCTAATACAAAGCTATTGTATACATTTATTGTGGTGACTAATACTCTAATACAAAGCTATAGTATACATTTATTGTGGTGACTAATACTCTAATACAAAGCTATAGTATACATATATTGTGGTGACTAATACTCTAATACAAAGCTATAGTATACATATATTGTGGTGACTAATACTCTAATACAAAGCTATAGTATACATATATTGTGGTGACTAATACTCTAATACAAAGCTATAGTATACATATATTGTGGTGACTAATACTCTAATACAAAGCTATAGTATACATATATTGTGGTGACTAATACTCTAATACAAAGCTATAGTATACATTTATTGTGGTGACTAATACTCTAATACAAAGCTATAGTATACATTTATTGTGGTGACTAATACTCTAATACAAAGCTATAGTATACATTTATTGTGGTGACTAATACTCTCATACAAAGCTATAGTATACATTTATTGTGGTGACTAATACTCTAATACAAAGCTATAGTATACATATATTGTGGTGACTAATACTCTAATACAAAGCTATAGTATACATTTAGAACATTATATCCCATACGTGACCTAAATTCCAATTTGTCCGAAAACGGTTGTTGATGCCTAGGCTATGTCTAACCTACAACTTTTGTCAATAGATTCTTTTAACATTAATGAATATCAAATTTCGAATATCAAACATCAAATATCGAACATGAATCGTCAAACATCGAGCTGTTGTCAGCCAGGCTGCCAGCTCTATGTAGCCAAGGCTTAGGCTAGCCTAGGCCCTAGTTCTAAAGTTAGGCTAGGCTATATTTTTAATTTGACTAGCTTAGGCCTATGCTAGGCATATATTTTTAGGGTCAATATAAGGGAGCCGGACCACAGCAATTTTCAATTATTACATTTTTGGTAGCATTCAAGGAGACTACCGCAGGACTTACCTCTGACCGGGTATAGGCTATCATAGTGTTTACTAGGCTATACCCCTTTGAAAGGCCAGTAGCCTAACCTAACAACCTTACCTACCCTATCTTAGTATTATGGGAGGGGGCTGCCGCCTCCCCCCCCCCCCCGCTGTTTGACATCTTTGACCTAAATTTTGATGTATTTGTATGTGAAGTGGATATTTTTTGTATTTGTCGATAACGAAAATCCTCCATGCGGACTAGGCCTATATGGAGCAAAATATGGCGAATCTATTGGTGCCTATTTTCCCTAATAAATTGTTTCGGCAAGAATGTTAACCCTCTCACATCCGGACGCGATTTTTGAGCCTATTAGGGATACTTTAAATCCTTTGTTACCGTCAGGGGTATCTATAAACCTTTATTTTGTTTACTTCAACCTCTGCAGTTGTCTTTGAGTTAGCTGTGGGCAGAAAACTAATTTTGGAGAGGTAATTATAACAGTGAGAGTAATCTTTTTCTTATTGCTAATCTGGCAACCTCTGCTTCCTCTGGTCGTGAGAGGGTTAGGTGCGGGCGTACCGCTAGCCTTGTTTACACTGCGCGTAGTGGCGTCGGACCTTTCCTATCATGTTCCCGTCTATTTTGACTGCCTTTGGATATAAAAATACATTAGCCTAACCAAACAACCTAACCTAACCCAACCTAGTATTCATGTAGTAATGACAGGGGGCAAATAACAGAAAATATAGCGTCGAAATCGACGGGAACGTAACTGCGAGCGCACAACGTGACAACATAACAACCGTACACCCGGAAACTACATCCTTCCCATTGTTTCTCATAACGCTGCAGTGCAGTAGTGTCGTTTAAAATAACTTTATTTTGGGGGATTTGTTATAATGTTATTTAGCCTAGCCTAGGCCTAGCCTATATGGTTTATAAGCTTTCTATAATAATATTTGGGGATGGATGTAGAGTTCGGGCGTACGGTCGTCATTGTTTACATAGGGCGATCGCCGCGGTCGCACTTACGTTCCCGTCTATTTCGACGCTATATTTTCTGCTATTTGCCCCCTGGCATTACTACATGAATACTAGGTAAGGTTAGGTTAGGTTAAAATAGACGGGAACATGATGGGAAAGGTCCGACGCCACTACGCGTACTGTAAACAAAGATGGCGGTACGCCCGCTCACTACATCCTACCCAAAATTTGTTCATGGAAATTATTATTTAGCCTATGATAAGTCTAGGCCTATCCATTATCCAAGAATCTAAAAACACGGCCCTCGATAGTGGGAAGGGCCGTGAAGAATAGCCTAGGGAAATTGAGGGGTAAAAAGTGTAAAAAGTTAATATAATGCCATATACTAGTAACGGCCTATTGTTTTTGTTAATAAAAGTTGGCTCGGGTTTATGCATTTTTGAGACCCATAAAACCCTATTTTTTGAAAACCCGAGCCAACTTTTGACGTAAGTTGGCTCAAAGTTCAGGGAGGGGAGTGGGTAATAGCCTATGTTATCAAAATAGTCAACTTTGAGAAGACATTAGCTTAACCGGCAAGAATGTAGTTACCGGGTGTACCGCCCGTCTTGTTTACACTACGCATCATGTTCCCGTCTATTTTGACTGCCTTTGGATACAAAAATACATTACCCTAACCAAACAACATAACCTAACCTAACCTAACCTAGTAGGCCTATTAGGCTATAGATTTATAAGTATTTATTTTATTATAAGTATTTATAGATTTATGTTGTATGTCGGTAGTGGTACACCCGGTAACTACATCCATCCCGCCTATCCTAATAACCTTATCGGCAAGAATGTAGGGGTAGGATGTAGTTAGCGGGCGTACCGCCATCTTTGTTTACATTACGCGTAGTGGCGTCGGACCTTTCCCATCATGTTCCCGTCTATTTTAACCTAACCTAACCTAACCTAACCTAACCTAGTATTCATGTAGTAATGACAGGGGGCAAGTAGCAGAAAATATAGCGTCGAAATAGACGGGAACGTAAGTGCGACCGCGGCGATCGCCCTATGTAAACAATGACGACCATACGCCCGAACTCTACATCCATCCCGAATGTAGTTACCGGGTGTACCGCCTGTCTTGTTTACACTACGCGGACGCTCACCATCATGTTCCCGTCTATTTTGACTGCCTTTGGATACAAAAATGCATTACCCTAACCAAACAACCTAACCTGACCTGACCTAACCTAGTATTATAGATTTATAAATATTTATTTTATTA
Organism: Lithodes maja; assembly: GCA_037953745.1. Taxonomy (NCBI): domain Eukaryota; kingdom Metazoa; phylum Arthropoda; class Malacostraca; order Decapoda; family Lithodidae; genus Lithodes; species Lithodes maja. The sequence goes on along the minus strand of JBAKBP010003741.1, from coordinate 23,525 downwards.
TAAGTATTTATAGATGATTTATGTTGTACGTCGGTAGTGGTACACCCGGTAACTACATCCACCCCACCTTACCTAACCTATTCTAGTATTATGGGTGGGGGCTGCTGCCCCCACACCCACGCTGGTTGGGTAAAACTGGTAACGATAAAAATGTAGTTGGGGCAGGCTATTCCTCACTCCACCCCAACTGGATTTCTGTTGTTACCAGTTATATTATTGGGGATGGATGTAGTTTTCGGGCGTACGGTCGTCATATTGTGCGCTCGCAGTTACGTTCCCGTCTATTTCGACGCTATATTTTCTGCGATTTGCCCCCTGTCATTACTACATGAATACTAGGTTAGGTTAGGTTAGGTTGTTTGGTTAGGCTAATGTATTTTTATATCCAAAGGCAGTCAAAATAGACGGCAACATGGTGGGAAAGGTCCGACGCCACTACGCGTAGTGTAAACAATGCTGGCGGTACGCCCGCACTTAACATTCTTGCCTATTATTGTGTCCAATGGCATTCAAAATAGATGGGAACTTGACTGCAAGCGTCCGACGCCTCCCCCGCCGCTGTCATGTTTACATTTGTTGATCGCCGTGGTAAAGTTCGCGTCTATTTTGACGGCGATTTTTTTTTCGGTTATTTGCTCCCTGCTGGCAATATATATGATGATGACAACATGTCACGGGGTAGTGAGGGGGGCCCCGCAAAGCCCCTCCTCAACATATTATTGAATCCTAAGGCAGTCAAAATACTCTAACAAGATGGCAAGCGTCCGACGCCACTCCACGTAGTGTAAACAAGGCTGGCGATACACCCGGGTACTACCGTACATCATACCCAACAGATCCAAAAAAATAAATCCTTAAAAATTGCTGTGGTCTGGCTCCTTTATATTGACCGGTAAATTTTGACAAGAATGTAGTTACTAGGTGTACCGCAGGCCATATTTACTCTAGGCGTATGCGGACGCTCGCAATCATGCTCCCGTCTATTTTGACTGCCGTGGGATACAATAATAGGTTAAGGGGGGGGGGGGGGCTTTGCCCCCATCACTCCCCAATGACTTGTTGTCATTGTAGAATTTTACTGAAGGGGCGCGCATTTGACAGGTACCACTACGTGCTATTTAGAGATTTAATTTAGGTTTCCACGCATCCATCAACAACCTACACCCTTTTCTGGTCTGATACTAGTACCGTACTGTAATAGAAACTATTTAATAACGTTTTAATGTGGTTTTCGACAAGAATAAAGAAGCGCGTTTGGGCCGAAAATCGGGAGTTTACCGCCTCTTCCGATCGTCGCTTTATTGACATGGCGCTCGATGTTAGTTACGTTTGCTGTTGTTTATTTTACTCCCTTGCTGGCAATATATATGATGATGACAATAAGTCTAGGGGGGGTGAGGGGGCAAAGCCCCCCTCTTAACAAATACCGGTACTGTATTCCGCGGCCTAAATTTTAATTGAAACGCCAATATGGGAAATTAGTTAGATGCGGGAAGTAGCCTACTAACCTCGAGCACAATGTAAACAGACTATCGACGTTACACCCGCGAACGCAACTTTTCCACCGAGTTATCTTTATATTTTGTCTATTATTATTGATGTCAAAGTGTCTTCATTGTATTTATTAGTGTTTCATACACCAGAAAAGGGTGTAGCTTGGTGTTGGATGTGTGGAAACTGAACAAAATTTTGTATTATATCCTTGGTGGTACCTGTCAAATGTGCGCCCCTATAGTAAAATCGCAACTTGTCATCATCATATATATTGCCAGCAGGGGGCAAATAACAGAAAAAATAGACGGGAACTTAACGGTGAGCGATCGACCTATGTAAACATGATGACCGTATGATCGTACACCCGCATACCCTACATCCTTCACTAAATTTATACCGTGTGACAGCCAAGAGTTTTAGCATTGACTTTTATATATACTGTATATATATATTTTGTTTTTCATTTGTTCATTGATAGGCTATACAGATTTGTTTTACAGCAAGAAAATAAGTATTTACCCATTATTCAACAATCCATTGGCTAATCACCCCCCACCCCCTCCCCCATCTCTCCCCTCCCCTTGGCCCCTAGTGGGAAGAGTTATGAAGATCAGAGAAAATGGAGAGTTAAAGATGATAAAAAGGGAAACACCTGGTAATTCTTTAGTACAACAACTGTTTTTTTAGGTATTTTATTTTTATTTATTTTTATTTTAAAGATTTATTATGGTTTATTAACTGTTATAAAGTGAGGAAAGCAGTTATTATTGCCATGTTCATTGTTAATTGCAATTCAGATACCCCAACAATTTATGGGAGAGTTTGGGAATGCGGGGTTTTGGATGAGGGAAAAAATAGGGGAAGAATATAGTATCCGGGCATACAGTCGTCTTGTTTATGTAAGTCGTGTTCTCGCGGTTACATTCCGGTCTATTTTGACTGCTATATTTATCTGTTATTTGCCTCCTGCTGGCAGTATAGGCTACTATATATGATGATGAGTATTTACAAGCTTTTTTCTGCCTGAACCTCGTATACACGACGCGCCGTGTCGGACAAAGCGGCGAAATAATGCCGATCAGTTAGGCTAGGCTATATATGACTGATTTAAAATAAAGACTGTGTGGTAATTAATCTCCTCATAATATGTAGTTATAAGAATTTTCCTTAAATAATATGTATTTATTGGATGTATTTGGGGGAAAATGGGGTTCCAAGTTTGGTGTGCCTGGTACGACCAAAGTTGATTCCCAATGAAACCTATGTTAAATAGTGTCCACGTAAACGCGGAAGGGGGGTCGATACGACCTAGGTACGAATACCGGGAGTGTACTGTAAGCCATACGCTTGCGGATAGGCTATGTTCGTCTAGTTTGATTTTTTTTTTTGTATATGCCCCGATAATTATTTGGATAAGGCTCACCGCCTTACCGGGTAGGGTAATATAAATAATTTACTAGGGTCAATGCAGGTTTAAGGAATCCTTTTACTGTACTCGTCATGTATATTTAACTGTGGGAGAATGATTTTGATGACATTTATATAACCCGATATTACTGGAAAAAACGCTAAGTCCTATAACATTCAAAGCTCTCTCGGGCATCCTCACTGTTTATCTATCTATTGCCTGATGCCGTGAACCCTGAAGGGGTGGCCACGAACGAAATGCCCCATGCACCTCTGTCCCCAGTAAGTCGACGCCTCTCCTCCCAACCAGCACCGCCTTCATCCATATACTTCTTCACTCCACCCTTCCACTTCTCTCTCGGTTTACCTCAACCTCTCTGCCCTTCCACCTTGCTCTCATACACCTTCTTAGTGTGACGCCCAGTGCGTAGCAACGCAACCTGATTGTACTCCTTGGTACTCCACTGTACCGCCACGGTACCGCGTTGTACCGTGCTGGCTGCTTATATTGAGTGTGACAACGTATAACTATGTTCTTTGTATCTCTGCAAAGGTCTCGTCATTTGCTAACCAGTGGTGGGTTTTGTTTTAAGCCATGTCGAGACCTTCCATTTAATATGTAGTATCAATAGAGAAGTTGATAGATAAGACAGTGGGAATTCAGAGAGAGAGAGTGAGTTGGACTTCAGAGCGAGAGGGTAGCGGTGCGCCACGCTGCCGGGGGGGTGGTTGCCAGACGTATGGACCGGTTGGCAGCCCTGCGCTTATAGCTAGGTGCGACAGGGTTGGTAGTACATTGCCGCCTGCATATGCTGCCTGGGCTGCCCATGTTGTCGTACTGCACATTGCATGGAGGCTCGCTGTGTGTTCCATGATCAGGTTGCCTAGAACCTTTGAGATTCTAACATCCCTTGCCCTCTCTCCCAATTTCTCACGGTTGCACTCTTTCTCTCTGACGACATTACTCTCATTTCATTCTTCTCTCTATTTAAATGCATACCCTTCCCTTGAGGTCCTAAAGGAGTTTCAGCACTCACCTCTCGTATTACTCTTAGGACAAGCATATATTTACATGTATTAGATTTAAGGGGTTAATGTGAACAGCGATCTTCTTGATGAGGATAGTTGGTGAACGTTCTACATGTTCACGAGTTATATGCCCAGCTCATCATCCAATTTGTGACTAGACTAGTGCCATGTGTAAGAGCCCGACCATGCCCAGGAGTTGTCTGTAGAGGGGCGAGGACTTAGCCTTGATTTGCCTACCGAGCCAGGAGCGAGTGCAGTACCAGAGACTACAGCTCGCTCGTAGTGCCGGTATAGTAGAGTAACGTAATTTATCTGTCCTTGTGTTCTCTACAGTCTTTTCCTGGGTTCTCGCTTTCGGTGCTGGGACTCGTTGTTCCTGTGACTTGGCCTGCTAGCTAGAACACATGGGGATGATGAGTGGGTTATATCTTTATTTTACTATGCATTGCAGCTCTCTTTAAGTTTATGTATGTAACACTTTACAATACACATTACTCACACACAAGACAACACTATTAATACTTTCATGTATCAATTAACTGCACTGTCGTTTTGCTGCTGTGTCCGGAGTTCTGTTGCGTAGGGCGCATACAGACTCAGAGGGGAGACAGAGTGAGAGAAGCGAAGTAGCCTATGCGGTAGTAGGCTACCGGCGCAGTACTGTTGCCTGCAACCTTTTAGTTATTCCAAGTATAGATTCATTATTACAATAAGTGACTACTATTTATGTTCCTTCCATGTGTATTATTAGGTATCTACTGGATCATGAACATCTTGTATGCTACATGCTAGTGCATGTTAGTAGGGGACAGTTATTCTAGTGCACGCGCTTTCAAGTAGGCGTGTACATTTGTCATTTAGCATTTCACTGTCATACCTTTAGCCTGCTTCTATTCTACATTATTAGAGGCTTAATATTAACGTAGTTTCTTGAGTATTGCATTTCTTTAGTAATAACGTAACCTATAAATGTCTGAGGGAGTTTAGCCTCATAGCCTACCCCTGTTGTACACTTTCGCCGAGTTAAGGTACCTCGTTACCATAGACGATAACTCTGTAGGGCGTTGGTGCTTTTGTTGTCTGGAGCATATAGTATTTGGGACTGGAATCGAGCGTGTCGTTGTCACATAAGCCATTTCTGTCCTACGATCAAGAATCCCGAATATGTATTGCCGATCCAGCCGTAACAAAATGGCGACCTTGCACAAGATTCAGTAGTATCCTATCACATGTTTTTTGGAGAACTATTCTATGCTACCTAGTAGAGCTGGCTAGAATTTTCTTGCATATTGGAGGAATTTTTATTGTGTCATTATTGTATTGGTGGACTTGCAGATTGTTTCGTTGGGGGTGTCTAGAGTAGAGTCATTCAAGCATCTTTAACATTTTGTGAGTCGAGACTGCAATTAGTAATAAGCACTTCTTTTTTTTTATGAACAGCAATTGTATAACCAGCACTATGTCTAATGACTCATCATTTACGGGGGAGGATAACACGGTACAGCCTGGTAACCAGCAAGTACAACAGATGTTTAGGGAGGGGAGTGTTATAAGTGGAGAGAGGGATGCCCGGGCATTTTTGCAGACACCTTTGACCGAACAGCGCCTGCAGGCTATTGATTGTTACGGTCTTCGCTGTTTAGCCACGGTTTTGGGGCGGGACTGTCCTGACAGTTGGCCCAAGAAGAATTTGGTGGCATGTTTGTTGGGTGATGGCGATGGGGCGGTGGGTGGAGTGGGGTCTTGGGGGGTTCCCTCCAAGCCTCCATTCCACTCTACCCCTGAGCTGGGCCCTCAGCCAGCGAGTCTTAGCACGATGCAGCAGGAGGGTTCTCAAGGGCAAGCTGGCTTACCCGTAAACACGTCTCGGTGTGGATCCCCCATTTTGTGCTCTCCCCCCCCAGGCCTGTCTCCTGAGATGTTATTTCAGCTAGAACTAGCTAAGTTTAAGCTGCAGGAGACTCAGATACAACAGGCTAGTATAGAACGCATAGAGGTTGCTAGAATCCAAGCCAATCAGGATGCAACCAGGTACCAGGCTGAAATGGATGTCGAGAAGTCTAGAGTAGAGACCACGGGGCGTCATCTCGGTGGTGGGCACCGGGTTACAGACTCACTTTCGCATTTAATTAAGTTAGTACCCGCATTTGATGAGACAGCAGTGACCGAGTTTTTTGCTCGTTTCGAAAAGAAGTGTCGTGAGTATGACTGGCCGGAGGTTAAATGGGCAGCATTAGTTTCATCACGTCTAGTGGGTAAGGGGTTGAAAGCCTACGATGCACTGTCACTGGACGAGAGTGTAGTGTATGGACTGGTGAAGGAGGCTGTGCTCCGGGCCTACGAACTGCAACCCGAAACTTATAGATTGAAGTTCCGTGGCGTGAATAAGAAGAGCGACGTCAGTTTTATGGAGCACGCACGGGACTTAACAGATGCATGTAATAACTGGTTTCGGTCCGAGCACGCAGAGTCGGCTGAGGAAATTAAGCAACTTTTCTATCTGGAACAGTTTTACAAATGTACTGGAACCGATCTAACGCTGAACATTAAGGAAAAATGTCCCAAGACAGTAGAGGAGGCTGCCAAGATGGCAGACCTCAGATTATCATTGATTCGTGGTTGCGGTGCCACTCAGAGGGCTGAGTCAGGGCAGAAGGGGCGCTATACCCCACCCACCAGAGTTTTCGATAATAACAAATCCTATGACACACATAACCACACTAAATGCATTGCACCTAATAACACCTACAAACACAAGCCTCTCCCGTTTACTAAAGGTCAGGCCCCTTCTTCGCCCGCACAAGGGAAGAAGCCCATTGGGGATGTGAAATGTTACAAATGTCAGAAGCTAGGCCATTATTCACGTGAGTGCCCTAGTAACACTCCCGCTAAGCCGGTGTCATTGGTTCACAGTATCGGTGTGTCTCTGAAGGCTGCAGCAACTGCCCGGGGTAGGTTGTCAGCAGCTGAGGCACACGCGGTAAAGAAGCGTACGGAAGGCTCGACACCTGTCCGGGACACTTTCTGTGGCCATCGGGGGCACGGGTTTGTGAGCTGGGGGAGTGAACTACGGAGGGTTGACTTGCTGAGGGATACGGGGGCTTCGCAAACTTTGTTGAGGAACTTCACAGGGAAACCGATAAATGCGGCCAGAGTTGTTGTGGTGCAGGGTATAAATGCTACGAGGTCATACCCACTTGTGAGGTTGGAGTTGAGAGTGGGAGAGGTGTGCAGGGAGCTGGATGTAGGGATCGTTGAGTGTTTGCCAGTTGAGGGCGTCGACCTTCTTCTCGGCAACGACTTTGCGGTGCCCACTTCCGGGACTCCACCCTTAGTCGTTGCCGAGAGGGCGGCCGACGTGGATGGTGAGAATCGGGAATGGGTTGGGAGGTGCCAACAGGATGAGATGGCCTGTGTGGTAACCCGATCTCGCTCTGCGGCTCCTGCACAGCCTAGCACTCAACCTCGGGGACAGTGGAGGAAGGATCAGGAGAAGGTTGCTAAGGGCAGGAAAAGGGACATTGATTCTGCTGCACTTCTCGGTGATTCGGTACTTGGACCTATAATAAACACGGGAGTTGACTCTGGCCCAGATATGGTGTGTAACAAGGCAGAGTTGGGTAAGACTTCGCGTTAGGCAAGAGCTGTAGCGAGAGCCACTAAGGCAGTAGAGCCTACTAGCCGGGGTAATGTCTTATTACAAAACCATCTTGATGCATTGACGCCCAGGGACATTAGTGAGCAGCAGCTGCAAGACGCTAGCCTAGCTCGTTATAGCAATGGTGCCATAGAGTTGGAGGAAGATGGGGATGCGAAGCCGGAAGATTTCTTTAGGCTCAACAGGATATTGTACCGCAGATTTCTAGACCCCAAATCGAAGTGGGAGGGCGGTGCGAGGGTAGTAGACCAGGTGGTTGTTCCAAATAAGTATAGAGAGTCCTTATTGTGTCTGGCGCATGATGTGCCGGTGGCGGGTCATTTGGGGGTAACAAAAACATTGGCGGCATTGGGCAGGTTTTTCTGGTGGCCTGGGGTCAAGGCTGATGTCTGTGCATGGGTGGCTGGGTGTGCGACCTGCCAGACAACGGGGAAGCCTAACCAGACAATCCCGAAGGCACCTTTGTTTCCCATACCTGTCACCGGGCCTCCGTTCAGCAAAGTTGTAGTAGATTTGGTTGGCCCTTTCCCGCCTACTAGTAGTGGCAATAAATTCCTGTTGACAATCATGGATGTGGCTACGAGATACCCGGACGCATACCCCATGAGAAACGGCTCGGCAAAGGCAGTTGTTAAAAACTTATTATTGTTCTGTTCCCGTTATGGATTTCCACGTGAGGTGCAGTCAGACCAGGGGAGCAATTTTACATCCAAATTGTTCAAGCAAACCCTTCAGTTGCACGGTATATGTTCTGTAGTGTCGTCAGCCTACCATCCCGAGAGTCAGGGAGTCTTGGAGTGGTGGCACTCGACCCTGAAGAGTATGCTACGCTGTTACTGTGCAGAACATGACACTGATTGGGATTTGGGTCTGCCGTATGTTCTGTTCGCTGCACGTGAAGTCCCAGGAGAGAGCCTGGGGTTCAGTCCAAATCAACTAGTCTTTGGCCATAATGTGAGAGGACCTTTAAGTATGGTGAAAGAGATCTGGGAGGGCGAAGAGAAGCCGGGGTCTGTACTTAAATATATCCTTGAGAGCCGGGAGAGACTTATAGGTTGCATGGCAGCGGCAGGTAATAACTTGGTTAATGCACAGGCGGTCATGAAGCACCAGTATGACGCCAAGGTGAAGCTTCGGGAGTTTTCGGTGGGTCAGGAGGTAATGTTGCTTTTACCTTTGCCTGGACACCCCCTTTCTGCCAAGTTTATTGGGCCGTATGTGGTGGCTAAGAAACTGTCCGACCTTGATTATCTCGTTGCAACACCTGACCGTAGAAAAAAACTTCAGTTATGTCATGTTAACCTCATGAAAGAGTATGTGAGACGCCCCTCAGAGCCTCTCACTGTCCCTGTGCTGGCCTGCAGCGGCCAGGGTGGAGAAGGAGGTGGGGACAGTCATGCTGCTGAGGAGGATAGCTGGGACTGTGTCATTTCCGCGGAACAGTGGGCGGGGAATACTGAACAAGAGGCTAGGCAAGCTGTAAGTCACCTGCCTGAGCACCAGGGTGCTGCTGTCCTAGGCCTGTTCAGGTCATACCCCTCTGTTTTCACCGAACACCCAGGTCTCACTACTCAGGTAACGCACGACGTGGACGTCGGTGATAATGTGCCCTTCAAGTCAGTGCCCTACCGTGTGCCCCCGGTAAAGTTGCCAGCTTTACGGGAGGAGTTAAAGTACATGGTTGAGAGAGGGATGATCACTGAAGGTTATGTGAAGTGGACATCACCCGTCACGTTGCAGCCAAAACCTGACGGCAAGGTGCGGTTCTGCATAGATTTTCGTAGGCTAAATGGCTTGACCACTACCAACCCTTACCCTTTGCCTCGAGTTGACGACAGCGTGGACAAGATAGGGAATGCAAAGTACCTTACTAAAATTGATCTTGTAAAAGGCTACTGGCAAGTACCCCTGTCGGACCGAGCTAAGCAAGTTTGTGGTTTTGTGGTAGATGGCAAGACCTACCAATGTAACGTAATGCCTTATGGGCTTAAGAACGCACCTGCCACGTTTCAGAACCTGATGAACGATATTTGTGACGAAATCCCTAACTGCACGGTCTACCTTGATGACGTGATAGTGTATGATGACAATTTTGAAAATCACCTAAGGCACTTAGAGACCCTGTTTGGGAAGTTGCACGATGCTGGGCTGGTGGTGAACCTGAGGAAGTGCGAGTTTGTAAAGGCTACTGTGCAGTATCTTGGCTTCGTGGTCGGGTTAGGCCGGGTGTGCCCCCCCCTGAGCAAGATACAGGCTATCAATATGTTTCCCAGGCCCACCACTAAGCGCCAGGTCATGCGGTTCCTAGGTATGATAGGCTATTATAGGCGCTTCATCCGGGGATACTCTACTGTCTTAGCACCGTTAACTGATCTACTGTCGAAGTCAGTGAAGTTCTGTTGGGCTGCGGAGTGTCAGAGGGCTTTCGACCTAGTCAAGCACCTGCTGTGTACACATCCGATTTTGAGAGCCCCAGACTTCTCCAGGAGTTTTCAGCTGGCGACTGATGCCAGCGGTGTGGGTGCCGGGGCAGTGTTACTGCAGACTGATTCCGAGGGCTTGGAACACCCAGTGAGCTTCTTTTCTCGCAAGTTTAATTCGGCACAAAGGAATTACTCGACTATAGAGAAGGAGCTTCTTGCTATCGTTTTGTCGCTCAAACATTTCGAAGCTTATGTTCCAGCCTACGGCCCGGTAGTGACGATTTATACGGACCATCATCCCTTGAAATTCCTAAATCAGTTTCACAATCGGAATATGCGGTTGACCAGGTGGTCCCTAATGCTCCAAGAGTATAATCTCAACATTCAGCATATTGCCGGGAGTGAGAACGTGATAGCAGATTGTCTATCAAGGGTTGATGATCCAGGATAGTCGTGCACGGTGTGTGGGTTGAGCAGGAGTAAAATTAGGCTATCATAACGCCGTCCAAAAAGATTATAAAACAATAAAATAAACGAGAAATTTTTTTTTAGTTTTGTAAGTCTTTATTGTTGTAGCATGATGCATGCGATATTGTGTTTTATGTATAATTCACACTTCAGTTGTTGTGCACCTTTTGCAATTAGTGGCAGCTAAGGGTAGCAGGTCGGTTGGTTGCCTGTCAGATTTTGATAATGCTTCTAAGGTCGATTATCTAAAATCTTGGGGGGGCTGTGACGCCCAGTGCGTAGCAACGCAACCTGATTGTACTCCTTGGTACTCCACTGTACTGCCACGGTACCGCGTTGTACCGTGCTGGCTGCTTATATTGAGTGTGACAACGTATAACTATGTTCTTTGTATCTCTGCAAAGGTCTCGTCATTTGCTAACCAGTGGTGGGTTTTGTTTTAAGCCATGTCGAGACCTTCCATTTAATATGTAGTATCAATAGAGAAGTTGATAGATAAGACAGTGGGAATTCAGAGAGAGAGAGTGAGTTGGACTTCAGAGCGAGAGGGTAGCGGTGCGCCACGCTGCCGGGGGGGTGGTTGCCAGACGTATGGACCGGTTGGCAGCCCTGCGCTTATAGCTAGGTGCGACAGGGTTGGTAGTACATTGCCGCCTGCATATGCTGCCTGGGCTGCCCATGTTGTCGTACTGCACATTGCATGGAGGCTCGCTGTGTGTTCCATGATCAGGTTGCCTAGAACCTTTGAGATTCTAACATCCCTTGCCCTCTCTCCCAATTTCTCACGGTTGCACTCTTTCTCTCTGACGACATTACTCTCATTTCATTCTTCTCTCTATTTAAATGCATACCCTTCCCTTGAGGTCCTAAAGGAGTTTCAGCACTCACCTCTCGTATTACTCTTAGGACAAGCATATATTTACATGTATTAGATTTAAGGGGTTAATGTGAACAGCGATCTTCTTGATGAGGATAGTTGGTGAACGTTCTACATGTTCACGAGTTATATGCCCAGCTCATCATCCAATTTGTGACTAGACTAGTGCCATGTGTAAGAGCCCGACCATGCCCAGGAGTTGTCTGTAGAGGGGCGAGGACTTAGCCTTGATTTGCCTACCGAGCCAGGAGCGAGTGCAGTACCAGAGACTACAGCTCGCTCGTAGTGCCGGTATAGTAGAGTAACGTAATTTATCTGTCCTTGTGTTCTCTACAGTCTTTTCCTGGGTTCTCGCTTTCGGTGCTGGGACTCGTTGTTCCTGTGACTTGGCCTGCTAGCTAGAACACATGGGGATGATGAGTGGGTTATATCTTTATTTTACTATGCATTGCAGCTCTCTTTAAGTTTATGTATGTAACACTTTACAATACACATTACTCACACACAAGACAACACTATTAATACTTTCATGTATCAATTAACTGCACTGTCGTTTTGCTGCTGTGTCCGGAGTTCTGTTGCGTAGGGCGCATACAGACTCAGAGGGGAGACAGAGTGAGAGAAGCGAAGTAGCCTATGCGGTAGTAGGCTACCGGCGCAGTACTGTTGCCTGCAACCTTTTAGTTATTCCAAGTATAGATTCATTATTACAATAAGTGACTACTATTTATGTTCCTTCCATGTGTATTATTAGGTATCTACTGGATCATGAACATCTTGTATGCTACATGCTAGTGCATGTTAGTAGGGGACAGTTATTCTAGTGCACACGCTTTCAAGTAGGCGTGTACATTTGTCATTTAGCATTTCACTGTCATACCTTTAGCCTGCTTCTATTCTACATTATTAGAGGCTTAATATTAACTTAGTTTCTTGAGTATTGCATTTCTTTAGTAATAACGTAACCTATAAATGTCTGAGGGAGTTTAGCCTCATAGCCTACCCCTGTTGTACACTTTCGCCGAGTTAAGGTACCTCGTTACCATAGACGATAACTCTGTAGGGCGTTGGTGCTTTTGTTGTCTGGAGCATATAGTATTTGGGACTGGAATCGAGCGTGTCGTTGTCACATAAGCCATTTCTGTCCTACGATCAAGAATCCCGAATATGTATTGCCGATCCAGCCGTAACATTAGTCATTCTCTTGTTTCCCATACGTTTCATATGGCCGAACCATCTCAATGTGTTCCTTTTCACACTTTCCAGCACATCTACATCCACATCACACCTCCCTCGTACTTCCTCATTCATCTGTCTATCCCTCTATGTAACTCCGCACGCACTTCTCAAGTACCGGTAACTCATTTCCACCCCTCTCACTCTTGGTCTAAGTATATCCACCAACGTTCATGCTTGCTTCCGTAAGTCAGTGTCAGGATTACCACACTGTCATGCAAGGACTTCTTCACTTCCATGGTGACCACCCTATTTCTTGTTACTGCTTTCAGCATTCCTACATCCCTCTTCCCCTGTTGCACCCTCTCCCGCACTTCTTCATCCATACCGGTACTCTCATCCTTACTCAGCACACTACCCAGATACTTAAATGAGCTGACAATCTCCATAGCCTGGCCGTTCAACTTCACCTCACACTCTGTGGCTTCACCCCTTTCAAAGACTGTTTACCTTCAAATTCCGCTTTTCGCACAGTGTTCCAAACATATTTACCAGACCCTGCAACTCCCATTCGTTATTGCTCATCAGAAGGTATCATCAGCAAACAGCAGTAGGCTATAGGTAGCTTCCACTCGTTTCCCTCCCTTATCAGCGATACACCAACCTCCACTGCTCTTCTTTGTATTTCTTTCATGACTCCAACCATATATACAGTAAACAACCACGGGGACATCACACACCCCTGTTTCAACCCAACATTCAGATAAAAGAACTCACTCTGCTCATTCTCCACACGTACTGCCGCCTTTGCACCCTCATACATGCTCTTCACTGCTTTCAGCAACTTGCCATCTACTCCATAATTATATTCTAAGTACTTTCCACATACCGGTACCGGTACCTTCTCTATCCACTCTGTCTCCAAGTCCATAAAGGCAACATACAGCTTTTGTTGCTTCTCCAGATATTTCTCCACAACGCATTTCAGGGTACCGGTACCGGTAAAAATCATATCTACACATCCTCTTCCCTTCCTAAACCCGCCCTGCGCCCTGCTCGTCACCTACCGGTACCCATTTCTCCATTCTCGCTCTCACTTTCTCAATCACTATCCTACTGTACCGGTACATCTTCCCTACTACGCTTAGAATATATATTCCCCGGTGATTACCACACACTCTTCATTCTCCTTTACCAGTACCCTTATACAAGGGGACTATTATGCCTGTTTTCCAGTCTTCAGGTGCACTTCCCTTCTCTCATGCTAGTTTACACAATGTCCATACCCATTCAATCACTACTTCACCACCATACCTCATCATTTCCCCACACACTCCATAAATTCTTGATGCTTTCCCACATCTTCACTCTTTACAAGGCTACACACACTTCTGACCTGATCCCCACCTCCTGTTCCATATTTAATGGATCTATTATATACAGATACTGGTACATTTAGCACTGAAAATTCTTCTGATATCCAAGTCTACTTAACCCTGTCCGACATAAGTTACTAACTTACTTAGGGGTTGGCGGAGTGCCCGGTATTTCTCCCACAACACACACTCTTACACTAAGTTACCGGTAGAAGTCGGAGGTCCTTGGTGGTACCTGTCAAATGTGCGCCCCTATAGTAAAATTGCACCTTTCCATCATCATATATATTGCCAGCAGGGGGCAACTAAAAGAAAAAATAGACGGGAACTTAACGGTCAGCGATCGACCTATGTAAACATGATGACCGTCGGACCGTACACTCGCATAAATAATAATAATAATAATAATCTTGTGTGATTACTTATATAGCGCCCGTATCTCCTCCTTCGAAGATTCACAAGCGCTTGCCACTTCTTTAATCAACCAGAGACCATTACCCATCTCCCTTGCTCATGGGGAGACGGTAACCGCTGGCTATATCTTAGAATTTGTTTTCAACATGAGCGGGGATTGAACGCGAGACCTGCAAGATGGGAAGCAGGCACTCTATCAACGGAGCCAGACAAAAATAAGAATAAATTACTCTATGAACATGAGGTTGAGTATTTATAATAACGGAGTTATTACACGATTTAAGTTAACGATAGATACAATGCCATTCAGTCCAAGGGGTAATGTTGCCATTTTAGTGGATTATATCCATTTGGCCTTTACTATCGCTTGCTAGCCTCAAGATAGTGAGCAGTAGCGATCTGACTTTTCGGTAGAAAAAAATTCCGGCTTTGCCGGATTTGATTATCCTACCGAAAACATCAGCTCGCTACCGCTCGCTAGCCTGAAGAGAGAACGCCGATTGGATACTGCTCACTATCTTGAGGCTAGCAAGCGATAGCGAAGGCCAAATGGATATAATCCACTAAAATGGCAACATTACCCCTTGGACTGAATGGCATTGTATCTATCGTTAACTTAAATCGTGTAATAACTCCGTTATTATAAATACTCAACCTCATGTTCATAGAGTAATGTATTCTTATTTTTGTCTGATGAGTCCACCATATAATTTATGAAAAGCATTACTGGAACACCCTGTATATACAGTAAACAACCACGGGGACATCACACACCCCTGTTTCAAACCAACATTCAGGTCAAAGAACTCGCTCTGCTCACTCTCCACACATACTGCCGCCTTTGCACCCTCATACATGCTCTTCACTGCTTTCAGCAACTTGCCATCTACTCCGTATATTCTAATATTCCTAATATTCTCCGTATATTCGTATATTCGTATATACGAATATACGTATATTCGTATATAAAGAAGTCCTTGCATGATAGTGTGGTAATTCCGACATTGATGTACGGGAGTGAAGCATGGACGTTGTTGGAGAGACAAATCAAGAGAGAGGGGTGAAAATGAGTTACTGTACCGTACTTGAGAAGTGTGTGCGGAGTTACATGGGCAGGATAGAGAGATGATTGAGGAAGTACGAGAGCAGTATGGTGTGGATATAGATAACATATAAGCACATATAAATTTAAAGATGGTTTTGTCCACAAAGAATGTGATTATAGTCTCACGTCCTAAATGGCGGCTTTCCAGGCGGCCCTGTCAAGGGGTGCTTCTGTTGTCAAGTTCAATATATTGAGATCGGACCGGAGTACCTGATCCCAAGTCATTCTAGGTCTACCCCTATGCGCAGCTTCCCCCACGTTCACAGTCCGGCATATCTTCACCCAGTTCTGATCATCCATTCTATCCATGTGTCCAAACCAACCAAGTCGGCTCTTGCGCATCACTTCACTGACACTCCGACGCCCTCTTAATTCCTCGCTCGATACCCCATCCCTGAGGTTAACCCTATATATCTATCTCACCATTTTCTTCTTATTCTGTTTCATTCAATTGATATCCTCTGCTTTAACCGGCCATGTCTCCGAGGCATAGGTCGTCACACTCCTAACACTCGAGGTATTGGTATACACTTTCCCTTTAAGGTGAAGTGGGAGTCTTCTCATGGTCAGAAGTGGCAAAAGCTCTCTAAACTTCCCCCAGCCAATTTTGACTAGCAATGGAGCCAGCTTCAGCGCCACCTCTGGCAGAAACCGTATCGCCCAAACAGCAGAATGTGTTCACACACTTCAGCGTTACAATGTCGAAATCAACACTAACAGGCGGGTAATTTAACACAAGTTCTCCCTTGCACACTGCACATTCAAAGTATATGATTCTTGTCAACGGTGCTCTAGAGTCTAGATACACTACCGGTACATCTCTTGTGTACTCGGTCACTACAGACGCAACATTGAATTGAGTTACTTCCCACCCCCTTCCCACATAGTGTGCATGGATAGCCTAGTCACCGCTAGGCTATAGTTCCATGCCCAACTCCACTAATCATGACCTTTGATTTTATCTATGTTAACTCTTAGACCCTTGTTTGCCATACCCTCCCTCCATATTTTGAACTTTGCCTCTGCTTTCTGCGCACTATCTGCGATAAGAACTAGGTCATCTGCATATAAAAACTCCAATGGGAGTCCTGTCCTAAAGTCCCTTGACAGAGCCTCCAAGCCTCCAGGACCAAAACAAACAGTAATGGGCTCAGCACTAAACCTTGATGGACTCCACCTTTCCCTGGGAACTCTTCAATCAGGACCCCATTCACTCTAACTGCTACCCGTGACCCTTCATACATTCTTATTATCTTATTTCTTAATTTTTTTTACAGTAGATCCTCTGGAAAAAGGCAAACAAGGCCTGTGTATCCAGCTCAGTGCCAGTACTTGCACTGCTGCGGTCGTTCACGGTGTTGGCGGCGGTAGCAGATGCAACATTTTTACTATTCTGTATTTTTGCTTTATAATCAAATTTCAAATAATTCCCCATGCTCTATCAAGATTACTTTCAAACTTCCTTATTGATTCGGAATCGACTACATACTGGGGCAGTGCGTTCCACTCATTTACCACTCTATCACAAAATGAGTTCTTTGCCTTTTCAAGCCTATTTCTTTCTTTGTAAATTTTCTTAGTCCTCTCGTTCTTGTTCCCTCCCGCATCAAGAAGATACCTTCACACACATCCTCATCATACATTCCTGACACTATCTTAAAAGTCTATCATATCCCCTCTCTTTCTCCTATATGCCAGTGTCGGAAGACCCAGTGTCCTCAACCTCTGCTCATAGCCCGCGTTTTTCAACGTTGGTACCGGTACTAGCTTGCTAGCTCTCCTCTGCACTTTCTCCACTGCTTCTATATCCTTTACCTTATATGGAGCCCACACCTGGTTCACATATTCCAGGTGCGGCCTAACCAGCGCTGTATAGAGATTCCTGAATATTTCTTCGTCAAGTGACACAAATGTCCTCCTTATCAGCCCAACAATTCTATTGACTTTGTTTATCTTTTCCGCTAAATGTTCTGAGAAATTTAACTTATTGTCTATCACTACTCCTATATCCTTTTCTGCATTAACTTCCTCCATCGCTTCATACATACTGTATCCTACCTTGTCTATCTTGCTTGTCCCAATCCGCATGTACTTGCATTTTTTTGGATGAAAAGGCATTAACCAATGTTCAGACCATCCCTTCATGCCCTCCACATCTCCTTGAAGCAAACCCACATCTTCCTTACTCCTCACTATTCTATACAGCTTAGTGTCATCCGCATACAGGTATATCTCACTTCCATTAGTTATAACTTCAGGTAAGTCGTTGATAAATATAACGAACAGTAGTGGTCCCAACACAGATCCCTGAGGTACCCCACTTGTAATTTCCCTTCACCCCTGCCTATTCCATTCATCAGTACCCTCTTGTCTCCGATCTTTCAGGAAGGCTTCTATCCATTTCACACATTTCTTCCCTATATTATAGCTTCTAACTTTCTCTATTAACCTTTTATGTGGGACCTTATCGAAGGCCTTCATAAAATCGCAATATACCACGTCTATAACATCACCATCCTCCTGAATTTGCATCCAATCATCTACCACCTTAATTAGCTGTAGTACTGTCGACCTCCCCGGCAAGAATCCGAACTGTCTCCTACTGAAAAGTTGGTTTGATTTCATATGCTCCATTATTCCTTCTCTAATTACCGTTTCCATTAGTTTACACACAACACTTGTCAAACTGACTGGTCTATAATTTCCTGGGTCATTTCTCTTTCCCTTCTTAAAAATAGCTGTTATGTTCGCCTCTCTCCAGTCCATCGGGATTTGTCCTGTATTAAAAGATACCTCAAATAAAAATTGTAATGTCTCTACTAACATCTCACCTCCTTCCTTTATGATTCTTGGATGTATCCCATCCGGTCCCGGTGACTTACTTCTGTTCATTTATTCTATAGCCCTTCTTATTCTAGCATGGGAAAACTCTATTAGTTCTAGTGCCGGTGCCTGTTTGATGGGAATAGTAGGCACTGCATCATCCGACTCCACTGTTAGTACCTCCCAAAGTATTTCCCCAGCACCTCTGCTTTCTCCTTATCAGTTTCTGCTCTATTCCTATCATCCAATTCTCCTATCAGTTCTGGGATACCTACTCTTCTTATCTTTTCCTGAATGTACTTCCAGAATATTTTTGGATTATCCTTCACGTTTTTTGCAATCTCTCTCTCCCTCTCCTTCATCCCCCCTCCTTGTCTCCCACCTTATTTTATTGTTTATTTGTCTACGTTCCAAATCCACTTCTTCAGCTTCTATACTAGACCCCCTGTTCTTTTGTAACACTTTTAGACTATCCCACAATCGTTTCTTTCTTCTTATCAATGTCCAAAGCTTTCTTTCCATTGGTAATTCTGGGTTCGTTCTTTTCCTCAATTTTGTTTTATCCTTAGATTCCCTTACTGGTACACATTTGGATATAGCATTCTCCAGTTTGACTCTAATCTTCGTCCACATTCCTTCAGCGTCTTCACCGTTCAAGTATTCCCCCCAGTCAATGTCCAAACACCTTCTCAGCAGCTCATAATCTGCTCTATCATACATGTATATTTTTTTTTTATTGCTTCTATTATCCCTCTCTGTTTTAATATTGCAACTAAAACTTATACAGGCATGGTCACTACGACCTATAGGGCTATCCACATTGACATGTTCCACTATATCCTCCTCATTGCTAAACATCAAATCAAGACTGTATACTCCCCTGCGTCCCATCTCTATTTCTTGTCATCTCTGTAATATGTTGCGTTAAAAAACAATCTCTCACTTTCTCTATAAACTTGCACCAACCACTCTTCTACTCCTAGTTTTCTCATAGCCCACTGCATTACTTCCCTTGGCACCCAGTCAAAGGCCTTCTCCAGATCTACAAAACATAGGTATAACTTCGTTATTCTTTAAGAACTCTCTTGCAGTTGCCTAAGAATGAAGATTGCATCAGTTGTGATGCATACCGGCATATATCCAAACTGCATGTCGCTGATGGCAACATTTTTCCTGATCATGCATTTAAAGACCCTTTGCTGACTTTCAGGACTTTATCGAGCATTTTCAAAACCCTATAATTTCCCCTGTCCGAACTACCTTCATATAACGTGTCCTAGGTATATCTTGAGTGACGCAAATCAGGAACTATAGGGCGAATATGAGTCTTGAGAGTAAACAAGCTGGCGATGTGCATCCTTGCCCATGCTGCCTTCGCACTCTTATAATATTGTTGCTCATAACATTTAAAATGAAGATAACAATTGAAACCCACTTTGATACTCACCCATTATGAAGACTCTTCCATTTACATAGCCTACATACATTCATAAATTTAAGGACCAAGTGCTCACCACAGACTGCGCTTCCGGTCACATGTCCTAATGGCAGTGCTTTAGGGAGCCCTGTTCTGAGCTCACTTCTTCCCACGGTGTACCCAGAAGAGGCAAACGCTTCACTGAATTGAGTTTGCACCCACCTCTTATTTGCATACTGTGCATGGGTATACACCACTGTTTTCTACTTTTCCTAGCCATAATCTATTATGTAAGACCTAGGTTTTATCTATATTTACTCTTAAGGGGATTGCCCAATATTTACTCCGGATGGTGTTGGTGAACTTAGTCCGATTTTAATGAAATTTGGCACATTGATAGGGGGACTATGAAAGATGATGCCAGTCATTCTTTTTCTCCTTTTTATTTTTTGTATTTTTTTTTTTTGGGGGGGGGGGGACAAAATCAGGTAAAAATTATACCATTATTGAAAATTCATCTCTAACAAAATACTGTACCTAATATTTGTATATTTTTGTATTCTACTATGGGTTTCAGAAGCCGTGTTACATCGTTTTTCGGGAATAACTTATGAACAAACAGTTGGATCAGTATGAGAGTTTGCCTCAACTTGTTTCACACCGTGCCCTAATTTGTTTTAATATTGTGTATTACCAAAAGTGGATAATTAAGCCACTTCTCCCTGTGTCATGAGGTTAAAGTCACACCTGAATGACTAGGAAACGGACAAGGCTACCGTGGCTTACCTGTGAAACCACCAAACTATTATTGCTCCTCCATCAAACACGGTAGTTATCAGCCACCACCCAACCCTATTATCCTCTTTATATTCCAAGTTATCTGTCACTATCAAATATAAATATATACGAAATATGTATTTTGTATATATATATTTAATATAGACAGATAACTTGAATGTAAAGACGATAATAGGGTTGGGTGGTTAAGTATTCTATGCTCACATTTAAGTGAGGTTTTTGACATTAAGTTTATATATTTTCTTATGTATTATTAATGTTTTATACCGCCATGCCATTTATACTATACATGTCTTCAATATACGTATACCCCAATCACTTTTATAACTTATGTATATACAATTATACATATATATCTTACGGTGAACTATTTTTTCAGGTACGGTTGACTCCGCCTCCATGAATGACGATGTAGATAAGGTCAGTGTAATGTAATCAGTAAGGTTATGGCGCTGCCTATTTTAGAGTGCTAGATTTCTAGAAATGACGACAAATATGTGTGAACGGATGGACGTGATTGGTTGTGGAACATCGTGAACTTCAATTGCTTCCTATAGTTGCATAACTGCAGGGCTTATATAAAACGTACCAGAATACAATAAGATTTAAAGGAATATGATGTTAGGAAGCTTACAATTAATATTAATGCATAACTATGTGAAATTAACATTCATAATTATTTTGCCCTTCATGTCTGGCTGATGAAGCATTCGTACGATCCGAATACAACATGTTATAATGTCAGTGTTGTCTGCATAATTCATAATAGTTGCCAATGAGTGGTTTTCTGTTCGTACATTTTGTGATGGTGTATTTTTTTCGATGATATGTTTGGGTGGGAAATTACCTTCTGTGTTGGTGTTCTCCTTCTAAGCCGCTGTCACACGAGCCTTTTTTCCGTCAATTTGGTATGAGAAAGATGTTCTCGTAATATTTCGTGACTTTCTTGTAATGGTATCGCCAACTAGACTGAAGATAGATTACGTTAGGTGGCTGAAATCAGTTATAGCCTAAATGTTTAAGGTAACCGACCATAATTGGCCAACAAAATTGACGGAAAAATTGCTCGTGTGACACCGGCTTTGTGTAGGTTGGATTAGCTACATATAGCATCTCAAAACTTATCAGATACTTTGCGTCCTGCTATCATTTATATTATTTCCTCAAATTACTTGTTATTGAGTATCAATAGACTTACCAATTCATTAGTCGCTTACTTCAAGTCATTCGTGTATGGTGTATCTTGAGAGAGAGAGAGAGAGAGAGAGAGAGAGAGAGAGAGAGAGAGAGAGAGAGAGAGAGAGAGAGAGAGAGAGAGATGTTATAACTGGAAATAGATTGAGGGAAATAGGATGTTGTGAAAAAACAGCGAAAGAAAAAGAAAACAGCTTTGGAGCTGATACAGTTATCTAGGTGGATTCGATAAGTCTATGATTTGTTCGTCATTCCACAAATAAAATTGCAGACAATATATGTTTTTAGTAAACTGCTGTATCTAAAGTAATCATGTATGGTAATTATGTATGTATAAACTAACAGCATTCGCTCAAACTACAATTCAGTAGCATGTGTGTAAGACTTACCCAAAACACATACACATATTTACAATCTCTCTCAAAAGTATACAGCATGGTAGAATATATGTATGAGAGAGAGGCTGGGGGGGGGGGGGGGGAAGATATGCAACAATGAAGACCTAAAAATGCTATGACAAGGTTAAAGGATATTTGAAACACAGAATGTGCGTTTGTTGGATATGTTTGCTAGATAATATATATATTTCGGTAACAAATCGAATCGCACTTATATGAACCGTCTTTTAGTGAGACAACGACAATAAAAAGACCAGTACAATATAAATCTTGGTCATTGTAGCATCACTGTTTAGACATGCATCGTGTGTGGCGGTGGTGGTGTGTGTGTGTGTGTGTGTGTGTGTGTGTGTGTGTGTGTGTGTGTGTGTGTGTGTGTGTGTGTGTGTGTGTGTGTGTGTGTGTGTGTGTGTGTGTGTGTGTGTGTGTGTGTGTGTGTGTGTGTGTGTGTGTGTGTGTGTGTGTGTGTGTGTGTGTGTGTGTGTGTGTGTGTGTGTGTGTGTGCGCGCTAAAGAGCGAATACCAACCAGGATAGCTATTACGGAAATGTGTATGTGTTTATAGTTTATGATGGGTGTAGGTTTGTGTGGTGGATGTGTCCCTCTAGAGTCCTAGACGGTTCCTTGCAGTGTGTTGCCAGACCAACTGACGTCAACACCCATCATTGATGGCATTATTAAGGGGGGATGGGCTGGTATTTCTGGCCCTCTTTTCTCCCATATTTAACCCCATTGCATTTTTATATTTTAAGACGTTCGACCCATTAGTTTGGCGATTTTAAGACTATGCCCTATTTATTTGTCAATATTAGGACCTTGCGTGCCATTTAGGTGTAATTTTTTTCCTGGCGAGTGATAGCAAGCCTGTAATTGTAGGACGAACCGGCCTTCGGCCGGAAAATTGTTCTACCGAAAAATTTACAAATTTATCTTGAAGGGGGGTCTATAGGATGTATTTTTAAGCTTGATGGAGGTCTGGGGAGGAAACTAAATAAACATAAAAATGTAAGTAAATTAGCAATTCAATAGGCCATCCCCCTTTAAACACACGGAACAACAGGCCGGGTAGTAACCTACACCATCCAATATTCTTGCCATCAAATTATGTTTCCTTGTTTCTCTTCCCTCAATCTTTGTGGTGTACTTGTAACGTTTTAATGTAGTGCGACCCTATTTTGGTAAAACAATGTTAACCAAGTGAATGAGTAAGTAATGAACACCTCTGGGCACTTTGAAGCATTATTTCCCTGCTAGTCAAAGGTCGTGACCTAACCATTTTACCGTCATACGATGGTAACTCTTAAGGGGGTATTGGTAACTCTTAAGGGGGTATTGGTAACTCTTAAGGGGGTATTGGTAACTCTTAATGGGGTATTGGTAACTCTTAAGGGGGTATTGGTAACTCTTAAGGGGGTATTGGTAACTCTTAAGGGGGTATTGGTTTTTTTATTGGTTTAATTATTTATATA
>JBAKBP010003740.1:69787-147894 GCA_037953745.1 Lithodes maja | reverse complement strand
CTCACTCACTCACTCTCACTCACTCACACACACTCTCTCTCTCTCCGTGTTCTTATCTCTCGTTTATCACTGTCTCTCCCTATTATTACATACTTAAGCTTCTCACCCTGACGAAAATTGTTGCTTATGCCTCTTCTTTGGCCGGCCTTGTCTTGGAGTCTTTCTTTGTTTGTTTTATTTTGTTTATTTTATTTTTTTCATTACCGGTATATATATTTTTTTTTGTCTTCGTTTTTTTGTGGTCTTTTTCATGGTCGGAGAGGAAAGCGGTTTGTTTACTTTTAGGCTGCCACTGTGTCAATAAACCAATTGTAATAACGGTAGTGGGATATGTTTTTGGTGTGGGGAAAGAACTAATAGAGATGTAGGGAAGAAGGGGTCTGCCTCGTATGGGTCATTGGGCCTTCTGCAGATTTCAATGTTTCGTATGTTCTTATCAATAGATTACAACACACATCATAATAAACATATTAACAATACTACTACTACAACAACAATCATAACAACAATAATAAACATATTAACAATACTACTACTACAACAACAATCATAACAACAATCATAAACATATTAACAATACTACTACTACAACAACAATCATAAACATATTAACAATACTACTACTACAACAACAATCATAAACATATTAACAATACTACTACTACAACAACAATCATAAACATATTAACAATACTACTACTACAACAACAATCATAAACATATTAACAATACTACTACTACAACAACAATCATAAACATATTAACAATACTACTACTACAACAACAATCATAAACATATTAACAATACTAAACTACTACAACAACAATCATAAACATATTAACAATACTACTACTACAACAACAATCATAAACATATTAACAATACTACTACTACAACAACAATCATAAAACATATTAACAATACTACTACTACAACAACAATCATACACATATTAACAATACTACTACTACAACAACAATCATACACATATTAACAATACTACTACTACAACAACAATCATAAACATATTAACAATACTACTACTACAACAACAATCATAAACATATTAACAATACTACTACTACAACAACAATCATAAACATATTAACAATACTACTACTACAACAACAATCATAACACATAATAACATATTAACAATACTACTACTACAACAACAATCATAAACATATTAACAATACTACTACTACAACAACAATCATAAACATATTAACAATACTACTACTACAACAACAATCATACACATATTAACAATACTACTACTACAACAACAATCATAAACATATTAACAATACTACTACTACAACAACAATCATAAACATATTAACAATACTACTACTACAACAACAATCATAAACATATTAACAATACTACTACTACAACAACAATCATACACATATTAACAATACTACTACTACAACAACAATCATACACATATTAACAATACTACTACTACAACAACAATCATAAACATATTAACAATACTACTACTACAACAACAATCATACACATATTAACAATACTACGACTACAACAACAATCATAACAACAATCATACACATATTAACAATACTACTACTACAACAACAATCATAAACATATTAACAATACTACTACTACAACAACAATCATACACATATTAACAATACTACTACTACAACAACAATCATAAACATATTAACAATACTACTACTACAACAACAATCATAAACATATTAACAATACTACTACTACAACAACAATCATACACATATTAACAATACTACTACTACAACAACAATCATAAACATATTAACAATACTACTACTACAACAACAATCATAAACATATTAACAATACTACTACTACAACAACAATCATAAACATATTAACAATACTACTACTACAACAACAATCATACACATATTAACAATACTACTACTACAACAACAATCATACACATATTAACAATACTACTACTACAACAACAATCATAAACATATTAACAATACTACTACTACAACAACAATCATAACAACAATAATAATATATAATTATATTTAGAATGCTAATACTCATAATAATATTGTAACAATATTATACACTAATATTATCTTTACTATTTACTTGCATAATTGGGGCCAAGTAATGAGATCATACACACAGGCTTTTTAAGGAAAGAGGGGTAGTTTTTTCTGGTCCCTCTTCTTCCTCATGTTTAGCCCCATTAGTGCTTGATGGAGGTCTAGCGAGGGAAAAAAATAAAAAAATAAAAATAAAAATATATATACTGTATATATATATATATATATAAATACATAGAACAAAAAATAACCACTACCCCCTTATACAGCTTTGGTTATTCTTACATGTACAGAATATCCCTTTGCATATAACGGTGCATATTTTCTTTACGGTCTATTTTAACAGCTTCAAAACTGGTAAAGTTTCTTTTGGTTTATTCTAGCTGTATTATGGTGGTTTATGCAGCTTAGGAAGGATCTGTGGTAGTTAAAGGGTTAATTGAGATAGTATGTAGTCTTTTATTTGCTAGAGATCCTTCTTATATTGACTAAAATCATCTAATGGTAGCCAGAATAAGTGAATTGACGTCCCCCGCACTGGATGGGTTAATACTGCTCCACAATATGCTCTTCTATTCTTCCTTAACCTTAACCCGTTCAGTACCAGTGACGTCCTTCTTTATTATACACTGGCTATTATTAGATAATTTTATTAACCTTAAGAAGGACCTCAATGAAAATGCTACAGGCTATCTCAATTAATCCTTTTATCTGCCACAGACCCTTCTTAAACTGCACAGAATCATCTAAATATTGCTAGAATATAATGACAAATCGCCGGTACAGAAAGGGTGATATAGAGTAAGATATTGTATATATATTTGTGAGTCTGTCATATTTTGTCAGTCTCTCTGAAGATGGGGTACATAGCCCAAAACGTTAGAGAATAAAGAATCAAAAGTCTTTCCTGTGTTTCTTCTCTCACCCAATCCATCTACCCAAGAGAAGATAAATAGGCCAACATATGATACTAATACAAATAACAAAATTACTAGATCTCAAGTGACGGCGTCTATTCCGTTGATTGACCTCCCAATCTACCAAGATTGGAAGCCAAAGCGTCACATTTTTCCCTTGCCCCTCAACTTTCTCTTCATAATTGCTGAGGGCACAAGGGCCCTGGGTGGGGCTTTGGTTTCCCGGGCGTTTCCGCGCCCTCCTCAGCTCCCCCCCATGGAGTGGCTTCGGTCACCCAGGCTTTATTGTGGTCGGCGGGGAGGGTTCTGTGGGGGTGCTCGGTTGTGGCCTTGGCCGTGCTCGGGGCCTTGGGGCTGTTCGGCCAGGCAGCTTGGGGTACCGCAACAACAACAACAACAAAATTACTATAACAGACTTGTGGTTATTCTCAGATTAGTATAATGTTGCAAATAAAACTGAATTTATACTGTCATTGTCAAACTGCTTCACATTTTCTTTTCTAGTCTCCTCCATCTTTATATTGTATATATTTTTTGTATATATATTTGTTCTCTCTCCATTGCTATTTTGTTTTGTCCTTAGTCAAATTGCTTCACATTTTTCATCTTTCTTCTCTTCCATCTTCCTTTTGTAAATATATATATTTTTTATCTCTCTCCATTGCTCTGTTCTGTGTGTCCTTCAGCCCACACAATCATTTCTCATCCCAGTTATCAGGGTTTATTTACATTCGTCCTCCTTTCTCTTCTTGTTCTTGCTCTCTCTCTCTCTCTCTCTCTCTCTCTCTCTTTGTCATCTTTTTTGCTCTCTTTCTTTCGTCTCTCTCACTCTCACACTCTCTCTTATTTTTTTCTCTCTCTCTCTCTCTCTCTCTCTCTCTCTCTCTCTCTCTCTCTCTCTCTCTCTCTCTCTCTCTCTCTCATTGTTCTCTTTCTTTCGGCTCTCTTTGTTGTTGTTATCTGCGGGCCTTATAATACATCCAACTTATCTCCTTTACTCAACTTCTTTTCATACATCCTTCATCTTCTTATAGTGGCTCGTCTCTTGTAACTTAACTCTAACTCTCTCTCTCTCTCTCTTCGTGGGGGGATGGATGCCGACGTGTACAGACTAATAACACACATACATACAACAAAGCCACTCCAACAGCTTCCTCTCTCTCCAACACCCCTTCTCCCCTCTCAACACTCTTCGAAAAGTAAATACGAGGTGCCGTTGTAAAGGTCTTTCCCTCAATATCTTGACTAACCACACCACAACAAAGCCAAGCAAGCTCAGTATCGCTCGCCAGGAACGCAGGAAAAGAAATCGACACCTAAATAGCCCTAAAGGTCTTAAACTTGACAAAGAAATGGGGCAAAAAAATCTTAAAATACCCAAACTAATCCCCGAAGGTCTCAAAGTCTCAAAACTATTATGGCTAAACATGAGGAAGAAAGGGGCCCAGAAAAAAAAAAGAAAAAAAAGAGAGAAAACAAAAGTTCTTTCCCTCTCCCATTGTCTCATTTACCCTCAATACTTTCCGAGGTCTTTCAACCTAATTAACCCACATCCCTTTATCTTTGTCTTTGGCCAGGCTTCTTCTCCTCGGGCTTAATAGGGAGGTATTTGGGTTTTCTGGACCAAGGGGGTCTCATGCTTAGCCCCATTGGTTTTTAGATTTTAAGACGTTCACCCATTAGTTTGGCAATTTTAAGACCTTTTGTCCCATTTCCCTGTCAATATTAAGACAGTTCGTGCCAATTACGTGTCAATTTCTTCCTGATGAGCTGTAATCTATTAGAAACCGGCCTGCGGCCGAGAAATTTTTCTACCGCAAAATGTACAAGTTTATCTCGAAAGGAGGTCTTGGGTTTTATATATCTTAAGCTTGATAGATGTCTAGGGAGCAAACTAAACCCAACTATATAATTCATATTTTTTCACCAACCAACTTTACTTCTAAACTCAATTAATGAAATCAACAAATACATGTGGCACTCCAAGGACTCGAACCTAGGATACTCACACCGAAATTCCGCGCATTTGTGCATTACGCAATCAAGACAAGTACAAGTACCTCCCCCTAATGCTTTCTTCACACATTCTTATTTAACCCATTCAATACCGGTGACCACATTTCCACTATATTTTGGTTACTATTTGACGATTGTATTCAGCTTACGAAAGACGTCTATCAATAGACCCTAGCAAAGTTTCACTTGAAACCTCTGGTGGACGCTTCTGAACTAGCGCCAGAGCTACGACTGTCGACATCACCAATACTCAACACCTAGGATAGGCCTATACACAATTTATCACGATTTCTTGCGATTATGCATGTTTTAACGATATACAATATGACTACACTAAGTGCTCATATAATATGGTAGTCGTGGGAATTTACATATGCAGCTAGAAATTACTAAAAGCATAATTATAAGGAGCGTGAACATACCTTCTTCCATATAGTTATTTATATACGTCAATTAATATTACAGGTGACTTTATAATATATTAAGCATCATTATGCAATGGCTGTTGTTGTTGTTGTTGTTTTTCCCCAAGCTGCCTGGCCGAACAGCCCCAAGGCCCCGAGCAAGGCCAAGGCCACAACCGAGCGCCCCCACAGAACCCTCCCCGCCGACCACAATAAAGCCTGGGTGACCGAAGCCACTCCATGGCGGGGAGCTGAGGAGGGCGCGGAAACGCCCGGAAAACCAAAGCCCCACCCAGGGCCCTGTGCCCCTCAGCAATTATGAAGAGAAAGTTGAAGGGCAAAGGAAAGATGTGACGCTTTGGCTTCCAATCTTGGTAGATTAAGAGGTCAATCCACGCAAGAGACGCCGTCACTTGAGATCTAGAAAAATATAAGTAAAAGGAACAGTCAGAGTAAGCTATGAGTATGGCAGAGATCGCTCAGTTCTCACTCTGATAGACCAGCCCATCACCACTGCAATGGCTGTAATATGTGTCAGCTAAAGAAAGTTTGACATGTAGCTTATAATTAAGAATTATTGATGGAGGTGGAGAACTTCAGGATATCGACATTTAAAGAGCCCAGGTTGCTTACAGTACAAAACAACTTGTGTCAGGCGGCAACTCCAGGCATATGTTGGTCGCGCGAATTAACTACAGACTATCTCAATTACTCCCTACCATATATCTTCCCTAAGCTTCATAAATTCGTCTAAATGTAGCTGAAATCAAATAAAAGAGACGTCACCGGTACTGTAAGGGCTACAAGTCATTTCTTATTAAGTATCCCCTTTTATAATTTTCCTGTGTACCCTCGTATTTTGTTTTCTTGTTGGGTCTTGCAAGTGTATTATCTTTACTCCCATTTATCAGTCTATATTTTTGCCTCTCTACGTCCTCAATGCTCGCTCCCTTCCTCCTTCTTATCGTATTATCCTATTTGTACCGTCTCCCTCCTCCCTCTCCCCCCAGCCATCGCTCTAATGTTGTAAATAATGTGAATTAATGTCGTCAAGTGAGTGCCTATCTGCCAGTCTGTCCACCCCGGCGCCAAGTCTCCCGCCAAAATATGTAAACAAACCCGATCCAGGACAGTTCGGTGCGCAGCCACTTTCGGTTCCAGTGACCATATTAGATTATAACGCCCTGACTCTGACCCCGCTCAAGGTTGAATTTACACCAGGGATTTTTCCGGCAAATATTTAATCCGCAGTTCTATTCTGACAACGTTTTAAGATATATTGGCAACATTGTAAGATAATTTTGCACTGGTATCGGAAACTAGACTGAAGGTAGATTATTAAAAGTGACCGAATTCCTATATAAGTGTATTCCCGATGCCGTGAGATCAGAGTTGCGGGCAAAATAATTGGGGGGAAAGGCGCTTAAACCATCGCATTATCTCCAACTCGGCGCCTAGACCTTAGGAATAAAAGCAAAATCAAGTAGTCACCTAAAACGAGTGGTGGGAGGGAAGGTTATTTTTTTTTTTTTTTGTGTGTGGGGCGGGAACTCGATAAGGCCACGAACTCTCCCAAAACAACATAAATAACTTGACCTATCGCTTATGTTCGCAGCCATTCATTAGGGGCGGGGCGTTATCTAGGCATATCTCCGCCCCCATCCCTTCTTCTAAGACTCCCACACTAGATCTAGATCTAGCTCTAGCTCTCACACACACACACACACACACACACACACACACACACACACACACACACACACACACACACACACACTCTCTCTCTCTCTCTCTCTCTCTCACACACACACACACACACACACACACACACACACACACAATATATATTTCTGGACTGCCCCCTCTCTATTTGATCTCTCTCTCTCTCTCTCTCTCTCTCTCTCTCTCTCTCTCTCTCTCTCTCTCTCTCTCTCTCCTTGTTTTTTCCCCTCCGTTGCCTCCCACACACTATCTTGTAGTTCTCACACCAGCTTGTATCCCACTCTTCTTCCTGATCATCTTTATTTCTCTCCCTCAACTCTGACATTCTCTCTCTCTCTCTCTCTCTCTCTCTCTCTCTCTCTCTCTCTCTCTCTCTCTGTAATCCTGAATATCTCTCTCTCTCTCTCTCTAGGACCAATTCTCTTTCTAATTTACATCAACGACATAGATGAGGGTCTCACCTGTACAATCTCAAAATTTGCTGACGATACAAAAATTGCAAATAGCGTACTCTCAAAAGAACAAGTTGACGATATGCAACACAATCTAGATAAGTTGTCATGTTGGGCCCAAATTTGGCAAATAAGTTTCAATGCGGATAAATGTAAAGTACTACATATCGGATACCAAAATGAGAAAGCAAACTATTCGATGAATGGCACTCAGCTTAAGAATGTAAACAGAGAAACCGATCTGGGAGTAACAATATCGAGTAACCTAAAACCGAGTCAACAATGTTCAGAAGTTGTTAAGAAGGCAAACAAAATAATTGGCTTTATAGGCAGGTCATTTGAGCATAAATCCAAAGACGTTATCCTAACCCTTTACAATTCCTTAGTCCGCCCTCTTCTGGAATACTGCGTTCAATCCTGGTGCCCTTATTACCAAAAAGATATAGACAAGCTAGAACGAGTTCAACGTAGAGTTACCAAAATTATACCTAGCCTAAAGAACAAACCATACGAGGAGCGTCTTAGAGAATTAAATCTATTTCCTTTAACCCAGCGCAGATTACGAGGCGACTTAATTCAAGTGTTCAAAATTATCAAAGGCATCGACAATATTAACTGTAGTAAGTACTTCACTGTCGACCAATCTAATTACACGAGGGGAAACGGTTGCAAAATTATTGGTAAATATTTTAACTCACACGAATCTAAGAATTTCTTCTTCAATCGAGTTGTCAACTTATGGAATGGGCTTCCCCGAGATGTTATAGACTGCAGCACCGTTGATTCATTTAAACTTCGCCTAGACAAATATCTCGCATCAAACCCGCGACTGACTGCGTTTGTAAATGAATAACTTTATGTTATCCTCCCCTCAGTTACTAACCCATCTGTCCCCTACTAACTTCGTAATCCTGCCACGGACATTAGTTCCAGGGCAGTAGTTCCCTTTCCAATGTTCCCTTACCCACTCTAAACCACTGTTTGGACACTTGATCCTCAGTGTTTTGGAGGACAAGCAGCCTAGAAGGGTCACTACACCTGTTGTTGCTTGATTTCCTTTATACTCCTTTGTACTGTCTCTCTCTCTCTGTATCCCTGAATCAATCTCTCTCTCTCTCTCTCTCTCTCTCTCTCTCTCTTCATGTAACAAGTACCTCATCACAGCATAGTGGCAATTAATTGGACAAAATTATAGCTTACTGGTAGACAGTAATGAGCTGTGATCAAGGATTTTACTTTGAAGTGGCTTTCTGTCCTCTTCTGTAGTTCTATAAGGTACAGTACTTGGCCCACTACTCTTTATTAATGTGGATGGTATTAATGTGATGAATCTTAGCCCACGCTCTCACAGTCACACACACAAACACACACTTATTCACACTCACTCTCTCTCACTCTTTTCACTCACATGAGGCGAAGCTTTTCTTTTTACATCGAGTGGTAAACTTATGGAATGGGATACCTAGTAGTGTCATTGAGTGCAGTACTGTTCAAACTTTAAAAAATCGTCTAGATAAAAATCTCGCTCTTAACCAACGACTTAACCAACGAATAGTACCACTTTATACCGTAGTTTCCTGTCTGTCTTGATGGTGTAATGGTAATAGCGTGTAAGGTCTGTATGTGATATCCTGGGTTCGAATCCTGAGAGAATCATATGTTTTCATTAATTTCATTTGGGGTGTTATTGGTGTAAAGAACGATGTTAAAAATAATTAAATAGGATCGTTAGTTTAGTTACAAGCAGCCTCGTAAGGATCAATATATATGTTGTTGCTTGTTTTCCTTCGTACTCTCCTGCCATAGCACTACCCACCACACACACACCCCAAACTTTCTCTCTCTCTCTCTCTCTCTCTCTCCTGCCTACTGTATATAGATAGATCATCATTTATTGCCACATCAGGTCCACCTCTCTCTCTCTCATAGCACTACCCACCTCCCACACACACACCTTGTACCCAACTCACTCTCTCACTCTCTCTCTCTCATATCCTAAGCTTCATCCCTTTCTCACTTTCTTACACGCACTCAATTTTTATCTTTCGATTCTACCACACACACACACTTTCTCTCTCTCTCTCTCCATACCAGTGCCAGACCCAAATTCCTATGATATTTCTCTTCATTCCTTTCTTGATATGTCGCCAGTATATCACACACACACACACACACACACACACACACACACACACACACACACACGAGGATGCAAATGATTGAACATATAAGATTTAATAGCCATAACTATTACATTTGTATACCAAACACATACAATGTTTATACACATCCACCCACACATACATACATACATACATATATACATACATACATACAAACACTCCTCTGTATTTATTTATACTTACCTTCCACATAGACCTCTCTCTCTCTCTTTCACTCCTAGGATTAAGTCCTGGCCACCTCGCAGGGACCGTAATATCTGTGTGGCCAGTGTGTCTATGTAAATCTCTCTCAGTCACACACTTACTCTTTTTCTCATATTTACATACAACTATTATCTCTGTCTGTCTGTCTGTCTGTCTGTCTGTCTGTCTGTCTGTCTGTCTCTCTCTCTCTCTCTCTCTCAGTTCAGTGTATATATATATAATCTATATTTTATTAATTTCTCCACAACACCAAACACCCCCCCTAACGAAATTAATTAAAGTATATATGATCCGCCAGGATTCGAACCCGGGTTATCACACACAGATTTTTCCGTCTGCGTACTCATACCTCATGCTTCCCAGTACCCTGGAAAGAAGCAAACATCCATCCAGTTCCTAAAAAAGGTGCCTCTTCAGATCCATCAAACTACAGACCAATAGCTATAACTTCCACTCTTGGTAAAGTCTTTGAAATTATATTCAATAATCACATAATTAAGCATCTTGAGAATAATAAATTAATCAGTGATAGGCAATATGGTTTTAGACGATGACGATCAACTGCAGACATGCTTTGCCTTCTTACGCATCAAATCAACCAAGCTACAGACCAACATGGTGAAACACATACAATAGCACTGGATATATCAAAGGCATTTGATAGAGTCTGGCATCAATCCTTATTGTCGAAGATGTCACACTACGGCCTTGCATCATTAGTTCCACTAATTTCTTCTTATCTTCATAACAGAAAAATACGTGTAATGGTAGATGGCCTTTATTCTCAATTTCACTCAATAAATGCTGGTGTTCCCCAGGGATCAGTTTTGGCCCCAATTCTGTTCCTCATTCATATCAATGATCTCATATCTACCACTCATAATCCAATACATTCCTACGCAGATGACTCAACACTCCACAGTTCCTTCACATTTACCAATTCTTTCACCCAACCCGATCTTATAAATTCAAAAATAAACACTGCAATTTCTCTGAACCAGGACCTTTCTAGAATTAATGGATGGGGACAAAAGAATCTAGTTTCCTTTAATGCACAGAAAACCAAGTACATTCAATTTTCTAACCGACAGAATCTCACTGACTCCCATATATTTTTTAATGATGTAAATATTCCCACTTCCCCTAGTATTGACATTCTCGGTGTAACATTAACTACTAACTTGAGCTGGACACATTATGTTAGAAGCATTGCTAAGAATGCCTCTAAAAAACTGGGACTCCTGTACAGAGTTCGAGAATTCTTCACTGACGAGCAGTTGGCCGTGATATATAAAAGTCATGTGCGTTCTCAGATGGATTACTGTTCACCTCTGTGGGGTGGAAGTGGAGTGGTTGCATTGAGGCAGTTGGACAAAATTCAAAATAAAGCTATTAGATTAATCAATAACCCTGCAATCACACAGGACCTTCCTACACACCCCGTGCTACCGCCAGACGCTGCAGACGCTCTGTCAACGCTCTCACGATATCGATCATAATTTGAGTATTAACTACTCATCCTCTTCATTCTTGTGCATGAAAGGTGGTTAAGAGCACGTTTAACCATCCTGTAGCTTAGTAAGCAACACTGCACGATATTTCGCTGTGTATTGACTGATAAACTTTGTGTTTATCACAAGACTCCTGCTCGGACAGGGCGCCACTAGCGCCATCTATTGTTTTGTTTTGCTTTGTAAACAAACGCTCTCTTATTACTATTTTATATAAAATCGTAGCCCCTAATTTTACCCATTACCTACTGTAGTAAGTATCTATTTAACTGCATTGTATGTAAGTAAAGCTTTGCATATTAATTTGCTAATAAACAATATTGTTTGCTAACTAACCTGCCTACAGAGACTAACGCCGACGCCATTTTGTAAACAAACCTTTTGGGGGGATTATACATTAAATTCCAGCAAATTTTGTACCAAATTTAAGTGCATTCATTTATCTTTTCCCCCTAGATATATTCTTGACTTTTTCTCCTCAGACTGATTTTACTTTAAGCTAAGGGTGGTATTTGTACAAACTAACCTAGCCTAACCCAACCTGCCAAGCTTTTGACCTAACCCAAACCTAGCCTAGCCTATAGCCAGCCAATCTGTTTTATTATTAACTCTTGTAGATATTGTATTTAGTATCCTACTGTAGCTATACAGTATATATCTGTAATTTTAGTTGTTGCTTGCACGTTCTTGTAATAACCTTTGACTGATACACTTTTTTTTATCTAAAAAGAGTAGGCTACTGCTTTACTAGGCTACAGTGACACCAGGTCCATCTGTTGACACAGTATATTAACCCCTTGTGTGCAGTCACACTTTATTTTTATATAATCTCTATTTGGTGAATTGTATAGTTAGTTACATATTCTGTTATACATATATTTGTTTAAGGTTAGGTTATCACACCTGGTAGCCTATTTCTGCGAATTTCAATTTTATTATTTTCGGTTAGGCTATTCAACGCTGGTAGCCTATTATTGCGTATTTCAATTTTTAAAAAAACTTTTGGTTAGGCTATCGCCCCTGGAAGCCTAATTCTGCGTATCTCAACATTTTTGTTTTCGGTTAGGCTATCACCCCTGATAACCTATTTCTGCGTATTTCAGCATATTTGTTTTCGGTTGAAGTGATTGAAGTGTTTTTAAAGTGAGTGAAGTGTTTTAAAGTGAGTGAATTGTTTTTTAAGTGAGTGAAGTGATCTGAAGAAAGTGACTGTCACCATGCCTCGCGCTTGTGCGAACTGCGCCGGTAGGTTTGGTGAGTCCATGTTTGCTACTATCGATCTTCAAGACTGCCGGCTCTGCCAACAACGAGAGAATTTTACAGTGAAATTAGATGAAGCCTACAACAAGATCAACGTCCTCACCATGAAGCTGGAATCACTCCAAGAGTTTGTAACACTCAACGTTGGAGTACCACAAACTTCAATTGTTACCGCAACTCCAGCAGCCACCAACGCCCCAACGTCAACTGCCAACAATTCAACGCCTACAGTAGCCACTTCAGCTGATGTATCCGATACTCAAGATACAAATAGTGACTCTCTTCCCCCTCAAGACAACTTCCGTGTCGTGAGGAACAACGTTTGCCCCAAGACCAGGAAACACATACCGATTACCGAGTGTCAAAACCGTTTCCAGATACTCGCAGACTCAGATGACGAAGAGGAAATAGAAGAAGTCCGGCTCGTGGGAGACTCGATGATACGTGGTCAGCTCACAGAGTTTTGCGCCAGGGCACCTAAGACCAGGAAGCGTTTTTGTATCCCTGGTGGTGGTGTGGATGACGTAGTTGCAGCAGTTGACGAAGTATCAAAGCTGGCCCCTGCTAATACAATGTACGTCATCCACGTTGGATCCAACGATGTGCAGCGAACCCGGTCGGAAGATTTGCTTTTAAAGTACCAGCAGCTGATCAAGTCGTTTAAGGAGAAGTCATCAAGGATCATCGTCTCAGGAATCGTCCCCCGGCTCGGTGTAGAGAGCCGATTTTACAACATAGCCACCAGCACAAATCGTTGTCTAGCAAACCTCTGCAGGAAGGAGAACGTGGGATTCGTCGACACCTGGGACAATTTCTACTACGATGACTATTTGTTTTCGGACGATGGAGTTCATCTGAACCAGGTGGGAGCAGCACGTTTTGGGCGTCTTCTCAACGATGCGGTGAAGGATTTTCGGAGAAGAAATCGACTCAGCACAGGACAACCAGGAAGGAGGACCGAAGACAGCGAGGACGGCAACCTACAAAGGAATTAAATACTAATCCGTCAAGAACCGCGAATTTGGATAAATCTCCACCAACACGACCCAAATTCAAAACCGTCAGGGATAACGACCGAGGACCGAGGACAGCCATGAATGTAAATGTAGATCCGACCAGAACCAAAAATTCGATGAAAGAACGTTCTGCGAGTTCTAAAACCGCAACTTTAAAGGTTTTCTATGCAAACGCTCGTAGCATACGCAATAAATTTTCAGATTTAGAGGAACTAGTGTTTACAGAAAATTATGATGTGATTGGCATAACAGAATCTTGGCTCAATACAGAAGATAGAGACTTTTTAGCAGAGTATTCACTTCCCGGTTATGTAATGTTTGAGAACAGCCGAATAAATAAAAATGGAGGTGGCGTTTTATTTTATATCAAAGAAAGTCTTAACCCGACCCTCGTGTCAAAACCTCAAATTGTGAACGTCGACACATCTTTTGTGCTAATAAAGAATAATAAAGGTACAAAAATAATACTTGCGTTAATATACAGACCTCCAGCTCAATCAGTGCAAACTGACCGAGAAATTTACGAACAAATTGCAGATGTAAGTAACTCACAAGATACCGTAATTTTTGGCGACTTTAATTTACCTGTGACCAAGTGGGGCGATACTCTTACTTCACACTCCGGACATGACTTGTATACGAACTTGCAAGAGAGTTCGCTTTATCAATTTGTTCGAACGCCGACCCGTGGTAATAACGTTCTTGACATTGTACTTGCAACAAAAGAAGAATTGATAGAGAATTTGAATGTTGGTGATGAATTCAGTAACAGCGACCATCGTACGATAACTTTCACTTTAAAGTTTACTAGTAACGAACCAAATAGTAGCATCGAAAAAGTCCCTAATTTCAAGAAAGCAAACTTCCATAAACTTAGAGCTATGTTTAAAGAAACTGACTGGAGCTTTTTAATTAACAATAACGATATAAATACATCTTGGAAGTTATTCGAAACCACTTACCTAAAAGCAGTGCAAGACTGCATACCATCGAAAATACGGCGTCCAGGCCATAATAATAAGCCCAAATGGTGGAATAAAGATATTTCAAACTGCCTGCTTGCTAAAAAATTTGCTAATGATAGATTAAAATCCTCACAAAATGACGAAGAACGGGTGAAATTTGTAGAGCTACGACGCAAAGCCAAAAAGTTAATTAAGCAAAGTAAAAAGACCTTAGAGTTACATATTGCGAATCAAAGTAAAACAAACCCGAAAGAATTCTATAGTTATATCAGAAAGAAAAAAGTAGTTACTTCAACTGTTGGACCGTTAGTCGATGAAAAAGGAGAATACACCAAAGACGAAGTACAAATGAGTAATGCCCTCAATACCTTCTTTGCATCAGTTTTTACAACCGAAGACCTCAGTGATATCCCTACACCATCACCGATTCAGATTGATAATTCAGATCTTCTAAGCAATATTACCGTTACAGAGAGAGAAGTATTGAATTGTTTAGATAAACTCAAAGTAAATAAAACGCCAGGACCTGATACAATCTCGCCTAGAGTTCTAAAGGAAGCTAAGAATGAGCTCTCCAAACCACTGACATTACTATTCAATAAATCCTTGCAGTCTGGAACTATGCCTGATCAGTGGAAGCTAGCCAACGTAACACCGATATTCAAAAAAGGCAGCAAATCCCTACCCAGTAACTATCGTCCAATTAGCTTAACCTCAGTTGTATGTAAAATGCTAGAAACGGTCATACGAGACAGACTCGTAAATCACTTAGAGGAAAATAACATACTTAAAGATACTCAACACGGCTTTCGTAAAAAACGTTCCTGTTTAACAAACCTCTTAGACTTCTTCCACGATATCCTCAACCTCTACGATGAGAGTAAAGCTGTAGATATTATATACCTTGATTTTCAAAAGGCCTTTGACAAAGTTCCCCACAAACGTTTACTGCTAAAACTAAAAGCGCATGGAATACAAGACGGTGTGTTGAAATGGATAGAAAATTGGCTCAACAACAGAAAGCAAAGAGTAGTCATAAACGGTAAGGCATCTAAATGGACCAATGTAAGTAGCGGGGTACCCCAGGGATCGGTACTAGGACCAATTCTCTTTCTAATTTACATCAACGACATAGATGAGGGTCTCACCTGCACAATCTCAAAATTTGCTGACGATACAAAAATTGCAAATAGCGTACTCTCAAAAGAACAAGTTGACGATATGCAACACAATCTAGATAAATTGTCATGTTGGGCCCAAATTTGGCAAATGAGTTTCAATGCGGATAAATGTAAAGTACTACATGTCGGATACCTAAATGAGAAAGCAAACTATTCGATGAATGGCACTCAGCTTAAGAATGTAAACAGAGAAACTGATCTGGGAGTAACAATATCGAGTAACCTAAAACCGAGTCAACAATGTTCAGAAGTTGTTAAGAAGGCAAACAAAATAATTGGCTTTATAGGCAGGTCATTTGAGCATAAATCCAAAGAAGTTATCCTAACCCTTTACAATTCCTTAGTCCGCCCTCTTCTGGAATACTGCGTTCAATCCTGGTGCCCTTATTACCAAAAAGATATAAACAAGCTAGAACGAGTTCAACGTAGAGTTACCAAAATGATACCTAGCCTAAAGAACAAACCATACGAAGAGCGTCTTAGAGAATTAAATCTATTTCCTTTAACCCAGCGCAGATTAAGAGGCGACTTAATTCAAGTGTTCAAAATCATCAAAGGCATCGACAATATGAACTGTAGTAAGTACTTCACTATCAACCAATCTAATTACACACGGGGAAACGGTTGCAAAATTATTGGTAAATCTTTTAACTCGCACGAATCTAAGAATTTCTTCTTCAATCGAGTTGTCAACTTGTGGAATGGGCTTCCCCGAAACGTTATAGACTGCAGCACCGTTGATTCATTTAAATTCCGCCTAGACAAATATCTCGCATCAAACCCGCGACTGACTGCGTTTGTAAATGAATAACTTTATCCTCCCCTCAGTTACTAACCCATATGTCCCCTACTAACTTCCTAGTCCTGCCACGTTAGTGGCAGGGCAGTAGTTCCCTTTCCAATGTTCCCTTACCCACTCTAAACCACTGTTTGGACACTTGATCCTCAGTGTTTTGGAGGACAAGCAGCCTAGAAGGGTCACTAGATCTGTTGTTGCTTGATTTCCTTTGTACTCCTTTGTACTCCTTTGTACTCCTTTGTATAGTCCATGAGCCAAGACCCGAATTTTGGGATATCGGTACCACCCGGGGTGACTAATTCTCTTAGGTGTTTTTAGCTTGCTACATGTCTCTAGTTTATGTTTTGATATGATAGCCCTTGCACATTGGTAGCTTAATGGTCGTTATCACTTCTTGAATAGACATACCCTACCGAAAATTCCGAAATTTTTTAAAATGTCAAATTTGGGGACAGGAATGCCTAAATGTCAACAAAATGCATATAGTAATTGTCACATTTAATACAAGTCCTGTAAATACACACTAAGCATGCCATGGGCTTGTACATACTATTATGGCAAATTACTACTCCTAAATATCATCTACATCAGACTCGGAATCTGACTGTTGTGCCACCGGCTCTTCTTCAATAGCCGTGTTCTGACATGTCTGTAACCTGCACATGTCCGTGCATTTTAGACCATTGCTGACGCAAGTACACTTAGGGAGTTCGCATGACCGCACACACTTGCAAGACAGTAGCTGCATAACAGCATCTGGTGCTGGTGAGCCTCGCATCCAGTTGACGGCAAGCTTACCGTCCTCATCTGTCATCCAACCGCAGTCTGTTGGGTTCGCAACAAATGGCTGGCTCTGAAGACTTCTCCTCCAGATCGCAGCCTGGTAGTTTGCACACAGTGCATGCATGAAGAGGCAGTCCTCACAAGGAGGGAGTTGACTTGACTCTACCTCTCCACGTCTTGCACAGAACAGCTCATACCGAAGCTTGTTTACCTTAGTTGTGTGGGTAGATGGTAGGTACATGT
The DNA here is from genome assembly GCA_037953745.1 of Lithodes maja. NCBI lineage: Eukaryota > Metazoa > Arthropoda > Malacostraca > Decapoda > Lithodidae > Lithodes > Lithodes maja. The sequence goes on along the minus strand of JBAKBP010003740.1, from coordinate 130,156 downwards.
GGCAGGTGATTTCCTGTAGCTTCTCAAAGAGTTCAGGAGACACTTCCCATGAGCGTCCAAGTTCGTGAAAAGCATCCTGGTATGTCTTGTCCATCTTCACCTGCTTGAGTGTCGTCATCTTCCCTCGGCCAGCGAATGCACTGACGGTATCACAGCCTGTAAAGGCATGCATACCAATCAATGAATCACACACGCTGCCTCCCAGTGTGCGGCTCAGTGTGGTGATATCCAGGAATCTTGTCCGGTTCTTCGTCCCGCACTTCTGGAACAGATGGGATGGGATCTTGTGGCACATGCCAAGACACAACACCATGACGTCTGTATCTTCTGCAGTGATGATGACAGACTTGTTCCCAGATTCTGCTGCATGAAGTGCATGGAGAAGAAGGCGTGTGTCTGCTTCTTCTTGAGTTGACTTAAGCTCAGGAGCCTCTTCCCACTGCTCTTTGGTGATCTTGAAGCAGCGCTGCTCACATGTGACATACAGCTCCTTGTCCTTGAGCTTCTCCCTGTGCTGTGGTGCCTTCCATTCTTCTACCAAGAACTTGATAAGACTTGCCTTGTTGGAGGAACTACCGAGTAACTTTCTCCACTGCTGGATGTTGTGCCCAGGTTGAATGTTCTTGAAATGAATTCCTGTGCCTGCACTTCTTTTGGCTCGTTCTGCATCCTTGATGGATGTCTCCTTGTAGATATCAAACACAACATCAATGCGCCTGCTCTTAGCACCTTCATGAACAGCGTGACTCAGTGCTGTACCTGCAAGCTGTGAAAAAGTTTTGTCGTTTCCCTTCAGTTTGTGGACCAGGCTCATCCCATCAATTATGGTAGCAGAGGGCTCGGGTATCACTTCTGCAGGAGAAACATTCCTCTCTAACTCCTTTGCTAGGGCAGCCTTGTTGGTCTTGCGGAGAGACCCATCACCGCTGGCAAGTGCCCAAGGCAAAGGCCCAAGGGGATGAGCCAAGACATCACTCATTTTGAGCTTTCTGTTCTCGGCAACAAGGATCATCTGGCCAAATAGGTTCCTGTCAGCCTTTAAGATAGCCTCCTTGGCATGGTCTTGTGAGCGTGGCTTCATTCTGATGTTAGTGAACGTTCTCAGTTTCGTCTTCGTCATTGTGTCATGAAACTGTATAGTTGGCGTATCGATCTCCAGGCGCTCTTCCTTGAAGGCTTGATATGCATCCTCTCCTATTCTGTAGGCCCCTAGAAGGTCTTTGACAACTTCTGGTGGTGCCATAGTCGCAGTTGACAAACTGACAAGATCTTCTTGCTCTGCGTTGAAGGGGTTCAACCAGCTGGTCTCCATCAGTTGAACTAAAGATTGGACATCGGCCTCATCTCTTCTAATCCTGGCCATCTGTAGGTCTGGGTGGCTGAAGTCAGTATACTTTTGGCCTACTACCATAGTCCTGAGCTGCCTTAAGTACCTGCTGCGATACTCCGATGTCAGGTAGTACCTGGCGACAGCTCCGCCTTTCAGGCTGAAGCCTTTTGTGCCCCCTGGTGTCTGGGTGTCTTTGTTGATCGTCTCTTCGATTGTCTGGTCCACAGGGATCCGTCCAAAGGGATTCTTGCTACCGATCTGGACCGAAAAGCCACCTTGCATGAAGTGTTCATGGACCTCTGGGTGTTCAATGGGCAGTCGAGACATCAAGGCATAGTAGTAGGTTAGGAACCGGGCATAGTTCACTTTGTCATAGGCAAAACACCACGGTATCATCTGTCGGATTGCTCCTAGGTGGAGCATCCAGTTGCCTTCTCTGGAGGCTCGAATTAAGTCCAGCATGATCTCAACCATGTCCAGGTATGACATCCAGAATGCTGAGAGGTTGTGTTCATCTCTGAGGGTCTCAAGATAAACTTGGAAAAGCTTCATGATATGTGTGCATGATTCACTCTCCATCAGCTCTTGAAAGAGTCCCTGAGACACATTGCTGTGAAAGCTGTTGATGTCCTTCAGTGTTTCATCTAGATGGTGTATGTCCCTTGAATGGTTTTCTTCTAGCCATGAAAGGAAGCCTTTCCATGCAAGCCTCATCAGTGCTTCATACACGAGCTTGTGTAGTCTCACTGCTCTGTTGTACCTCTTGCCGTTCATCACTCCTGACACTGATCCTTCTGCGATGATACCTGATTCCACACACAGATCTCTAAGACCTGCATCTTGAAACCTCTTTCCTATGGTGGAGATGAGATTACAGATTGTGTGGAAGACGCCCATCCTGATGATAATGTTCTTGAACTTCTCTTGTTTCCAGATAACTTCGGCAGCTTTGGCATAGAGTGCTTGATCAAACACGCACACAATCTTGTTAAGCTGTAAGGACTGCATGATAGCATGCGTTTGTTCCAAGATTTCATTAACGGTGGACATTTCTGTTGCGGGAGCATTGATAGTGGGCAGGTAGCTTACAGTGTCCTGAACCACTGCAATGTCTCTGCGCATTTTGATGTTGAACCCAGTCCAACTGCTGATGGACTGGTCCTCATGGTCTGACATTCGAGTAAGAAGCCAGATATGGTTCTTTGTCTTTGAATCCTGGACTTCCTTGGTAGTGTCGACATACGCAGTCTCAATCCTAGGTGGCCCTGCCCGCCGCCCAACATTGTATATTGGCAGCATTGATGATGTCTGAGTGATGCTTCTTATCTTGGACTTGGTAATCTCTGGCAGGACTTTCTCTGGCACAGAGCCTGCAACCTTGGACTGGACAGCAATGCCATTGACTCTATGAGAAGTACCTGCTCCACTTAGGGTCTCTTCAAGTCGGTCAATGTTATCCCAGGCCAGGGTTGTGAACACACCAGGGTAGATGTTTGCTGGCAGTGGAATGTCATCCTTTGAGCATTCCAGCTTCTGGATACAAAGGGCTGTATCGATCTCCTCAAACATTGAGTAAGACACACAGTGACCAAGACGATTCAGAGTTCGGATCAGTTCTGTGTTTCCTGTCAAAGACTTTACAGCATTGGTCAGCAGTACGTGCTTGGGTGGTTTTGTCTTGCCACTGGTAACAGCAAAGACCAAGTCACTGCCAAAGGAAGTGGCAAGACGTTGAGCTCTTTCAGAGGGAGTTTCACACTCACACTCTCCTGTCAGCAGGGTGTGCAGGAATTGAGTGACTGCTGCAGGAATGACATTCTGATCTGTATCGGGAGGCCATGGCTGACTCACATCTTGTTTATTGATCTCATTCCTCAGCTGCATTCCTGCTTTGGTTAAGACATCTTCAGAGTTAGCTGCTCTTGCTTCTTGCAGGTCTTTTGCCATTTTGTGTGCTTGCCGGGCAAGGTCGTCCATTGAGAGGCTGCGTGGATAGATTAGAAGCTTTCCTTTCTCATCTGGGACAAAGCGTAGTGATTCTCCAAACTCGGTTTCAATCTTTCGGCGAACATGTTTCTTTGTCGCTGGTTTCAGTTGGATAATACCACGGGACATCATGGATCTCTCAAGCCTAGATGTGAGGTTTGTCATAGGCAGTACCTCTGGGTTGGGGAATAATTTGGTCCTTATATACAAGCAGAGTTCCTCGAGGGCTTCTGTCTCAACCTCTTCGTAGCGTGCTTCCTCGCTTTCTTCCTGATTTTCACTTGCACCCGACCTGGCGGCCGCTGGGAAATCATCTTTTGTGAAGAGTTTGTAGCACGACTTGTGGTAGTGACCCTCTGCAGCAACAAGGTCTCTGCTAACTAAACCAAGGATTCTCTGGTTGAGTTTCCTTATTGCTGCTCTGCGAATCTTCTCATCTGCTCGTAGCTCAACACACTGTATGAGTGGCTCCCTTGTCTTTGTTGTTTTTATGTACTTGCTTGACTTCTCGCAGAAGATACATCCTTTGGCATACACCCTGCTAGTACTAGGGGCATCCCTTGATGCCCTCCTCCTGGGGTCGACGCTTGCTGATTCTATCTTGACACCCTTGGCAAGGATAGAATCCAGTGACTTCTTCATTGTAAAGAGACTACGACATTTACGGTGATAATGTATGTGTGGTATTCCTCCTTCTTCAAGGCCCTTGGCTGCTTCCAGGACTGGATCATGCTGCCTGATTTCTGCAGCCCTGAGCAATGTGTTCCAGGAGTCCAAATCCTGTGGTGACACCAGAGCATCGCTGTCATCATCAGAGCAGTGGATGATACAGTCGATCCGTGCTCTCTTCCTCGCAGATGGTTCCATCCTGCCGTCAAACAGTCGACACACACCTGCAAAAAATATCACCATTAAACCATGAACAAACAAACACATTACATGGAAACCACTCTACATATGTTTGCTCCTTCCAATAATAAATTATCCCCAAAATATAACTAAAAATCCCCAAATATGAAATAAACCCCTAAATATGGAGAAACTTGAAATACACATCGGAATAATTCTTGTAGAGAATCAAATAACCTAGGAACTTCTACATAGGTGTTCAAAGTTTTGCGATGATTGTGTGATGGATTTTAAAGAAAATGAGGAAAACGCCGAGCGTCACGCTAAAAATCTTTATTTTTGGGTAGCGCCCCTATTGCATCAAAAAAATTAGACTAAGCTACCAGTGCGAGAAGGCTATCATATCTTAATGTACTTACAGTCACTCTATAAACATTTTAGTACCATTCGTGTTTAGTCACCCCAGGTGGTACCGATATCTGGCCTGGCTCATGGACTAGTAAAATATAGGCTATCATTGGCATAGTAACATTACTAATATATAACTATACAAATTAAATACAAACCGCATACAAAACATAATAATTAATCAATATAGACAAACGCTCAAAAACCTGTACAGCAAGCTATAACCCATTACAATATATCATTGGCATAGTAAAATTACCAATGTATAGCGAAACAAACTAGATAAAAACCGCAAAAAAAACAAATTAACTCATCGAGCCTCGCACCCTTGCGAGTAGGCTTACGGATTTAAAAGCGAAGTCGTTACCGGCTAGGCTATGCTTACTGCACTGAAATCTAGACGAACCAGCTGCGAGGGTTGCGCTCCAAGTTGCTTGTTTTATGTTATATATTATAGCAAAATTGTCATGATAACTATGATTTGTATAGGTGTGCCACCTTATAATTTATATTGCGACACATATATAACATGGAGGGAAGCTAATTAAGCTTAATTATGATAATATAATGTCGAGGTGAGATTTAGGCTTACTGTTATGATAGCTTCGCTAGTCACCTCCAGAGAGTGTTGTTGTTGTTGTTGTTGTTCCCTAAGCTGCCTGGCCGAACAGCCCCGAGTCCCTGAGAAAGGCCATGGCCACGATCGGGCTTTCCCACAGAGCTCTCATTGAGTGTAGATTGTGTTGTTGGCGTAAGTGGTTGTGTGAAATGCAGTCTTCTATGATGTGTTTAATGGTATGGGTGCTGTGTTACATCCCGGGCAGGCATCGACAACGGAGTCATCCAGTCTCTTCTGATAGCTCAGGAGAGCTGGATGGTGTCCGCATCTCAGCCTGGCCAGGTGGACTCTGTCCTCGCGAGGAAGGGAGGATTCGGAAGGATGGATTTCGGGAGGTCGTGCATGCAGCTGCGTGTTGTCTGTGAGTGAGTGGATGGATCGGTGAGAGATATGAGTATGGATGTGCTTTTGGAAGTTGGTTCGGGGTGGGCAGGGAGGGAGAGAGGACAATAATTGTGTGTGATACCATGTGCTGGGTGTTGTTTTGATATTTCTTGGTGTCTGTGGGTGTGTTGCCATGTAGTTTAGTGGGTGGTCTTGGTTCGTAGAGGCTGCTGCCAGGAATTGAGTGCCTCTCATGTCCAGATGGTCTTTGACTTTGAGGATTTGGGTTTCTTGATGTAGGTGATCTGTGGGTGAAGTAGCTGTGCAACCTGTAATGATCTTCAGGGCTTTGTTTTGAATAGTCTGTAAGGTCTTATGATGTGTTTCAGCTAGGTTAGAAGCCCAGGCTGGGCTTGCGTATTCCATCACCGATCTTATGTATTGTTTATATACTGTGGTGGTAGTTTCTTTGTTGTGTCCAAATTTTGTGTGAGCAAGTGACCTGAGGGCGTTAAGTCTGGGTGTCAGTTTCTTTTTAATGTTTGTGGTGTGCTGTTTGAATGTCATATGAGTATTATATGTTACTCCTAGGATTTTGTGTGTGTGTGTATGTGTTAGGGGTGTGTTGTTTATGGTGAGTTGAGGGATGTATTCGTGTTCTCCTGTCCAACTTGTGAGCAGGGTTGGGTGGATTTGGCTGGGGCTAGATTAAGTCTGTTTGTAGTGCACCAGCCATGTAGTGTGTTGAGATAGGGTTGAAGGAGATCTGTTGCTCTTTTTGGGTCATGGTGTGTGCATGTGAGTATTATGTCATCTGCATAGGAGGCTAAGTTTATTTGGGGCGTATTGGGTGTAGTTATATCGTGCATGTACAGATTGAAGAGTGCGGGCGATAGGACGGATCCTTGTGGGACTCCGTTTGGAAAGTTTCTGATTTTAGATGACTGACCGGCAAAAGATACGTGTGCACATCTGCCTGCTAGGAAGTTGGCCAGCCACCTTTTTGTGTTGTTGTGCATGTTTGTGTTGTAGATTTTGTTTGTTATGTTGTGGCGGGGGATGGCATCAAAGGCTTTACTAATGTCGAGTGTGGCTAATAGTGATCTGTGTGGTGGTCTAGCTGAGTTGATGCCGTCGAAAGCTCTTTGTGTAAGGTCTGTGAGAAGAGTGTTTGTGGAGTGCAGTGGCCTAAAGCCATGTTGTGTTGGAGCTAGGGGTAGGTCAGGTGTAATTAGTTGTAATACTAGGCGTTCCATGACTTTGGAGGGGGAGCAAAGGAGTGTGATGGGGCGGTGCGAGGAGGGTAGCGTGGGGTCTTTGTTGGGTTTGGGGAATGTGATGATGATACCATGCTTCCAAATGTCTGGTATTGTGTTGTGTGAATAGCTGTAGTTTGATATGTTAGTGAGTGCTTGTATGCCTTGTGGTCCCAGGTGTCTGAGGTGTATGTTGCTTATGTTGTCTAGGCCACAGGCGGGTGAGTGCTTGAGATTGTTGATGATATGCTTTGTCTGGTGATTGGTGAAGGGTGTATAGTCAGGGTCTGTGGGGTATTGTCTCTTACGTCGGATGACACGTCGGTCGTCTTTGTGAGGTTTTAGGTGGCTGACATGTGAAAAGTGATTGATGAGAGTGTTTGCTTGTTGTTTACATGAAAGAGTAGAGTCTGCTGTTGTGATTGCAGCATGTGATTGTGTTGTGTTGCTGTTGGAAAGTGTGATGCTGTTTAGTGTTTTGTAGAGTTTTTTGGGGTTTGTTTTGTGATCAAGTGTTTGTAGGAAGTTATTCCAATTTAGTTTTTGTTGTTCTTGTATTTTGTTGTTAGTTTGGGTGTTGAGTGCTTGAATTTGTTGTGTGATGTCTTGTGTGTGGGGTGCTGGGGAGTGTTTCAGTATGTCGCGTTGTCTGATGAGGTTTTGAATTTCTGCTGTGAAGTTGGGGTTGTGTCTTTTTCTGTTACCTCTTGGAATGTGTTTCTTGTCAGCGTTTTGGATAGTTTTATTGAGTATGTGTACAGCATTGTTGATGTTAGTGATGGGTGTACTGTTTAGAGTTGTGAAGTGTTGTTCTGTCTCATTTGTGAATGCTTCCCAGTTAGCTCTTTTATAATTGGTGTATGTGTGTTTGTGGCTAGCTGGGGTGAGTCTGGTTTTGGTGGTGATAATGATCGGGAGGTGGTCAGAGCCTAAGGTTCTGACCACCCTCCAGGATGTTGTGGGGGCGAGTTCTGGGGAGCAAAAGGTGATGTCTGGAGATGATGGGTTATAGAGGGCTTGGTGAGGAATATGGGTATGTTGATGAATGTCGTTAAGGATGATGAGGTTATCGGTTTTGTTTTGTAGTACCAGCCCTCTGTCTGTGTCGGGGTTGTCGACAAACCAGGCTGACGTCTTGGCGTTGCAGTCACCACCCAGGATGATGTGTGGGGTGTGTGGGGTGTTTGTGATGTGTTGTAGGTGTGGTCTGTATTAATTTGGTACTGTAGGAGATGTTTGGGGAGGGATGTATGTGTTTATGATGGTTATGTTGGAGTTGTTGCCAGTGCGTATTTTAATTGACTGTATTTCTGTTGTGTTATCATTTGGGGGGAGGAGGGATTTGGTTTGTACACTGGTTACTATGTATGATATTTCTTTGTGTACCAGGGTGATGAGTCCACCGCCCCCGCCGACAGCCCGGTCTTGTCTGATGGTGGTGAAATTATGAAATGTGGGTGTTTTTTGTGTTGTGCGGAGTTTTGTTTCTTGTAAGATGGCAATGTGTATGTTGTGTTGTTTGATGAAGTGTGAGAGTTTGTGTTTCTTTGTGTTGATGCCATCTATGTTCAGTTGAAGAATGTTAATGTTATGTGCACGATGTATGTTGGGTGCTGCTGCACGAGGATGGGGTGGGGGTGGGGGTGAGGGAGGGGCTGGGGGTTGGGATGGGTGAGGTGGGGGTGGGGATTGGGGAGCAGGAGATGGGGGTTGGAATGGATTAGGATGGGGTGTGGTGTGTTGAGTTGAGGATGTGGATGGTATGAGAAGGTTAGGTGGGTTAGGGAGGAGAGGTGGACGGGTTTTAGGGGGGGGAGTGGATGATATGGGAAGGTTAGGTGGGTTGGGAGGAGAGGTGGACGGGTTTTAGGTGAGGGATTTGACTGGGAGAGGGAGGGGCATGAGGAACAGGTCCAGGTGTTTGTGTAGTGTTTCTTCGAGGCAAGTGTTGTGCAGGTGAAGTGGGTCCAGTTCCCGCATGAATTGCAGAGAACTGAACCCTTAGTATGGCGACTCGAAGTGATGGGTTTTGAGCAAGTTGGACATATGTATGTGTACGTGGGTCCTGGGTTGCTCTCAATGTCTCCGGCTAGAAGAAGTCTTCGAGAAATGACAGCCGGAGAGTCATTTCTCGGTGTAGGAAAAACTGTGTGGTGTGAGAGGTGTGGAAATTCCCGGCGCGACCGAAGCCGCTCCAAGGACCCGTGCCCCCAGGTAGGGGGCAGGGGATGGTTGTGACGGTTTGGCTCCCGAAACTGCTCCCCGCGGCCGGCATCCGGTTTTCCTCCACTGGTCGTTGATTTTGTCTTCGGCCGTGGAGGGTCGGCAGCCATCCGCGGTTACCAGAGAGTGTTAGCGTGATCGCCGTCTGATTGCAAACAATCACAAACGTGATTCGTCGAATCAGAGGCGATCACGTTCAGTAGAGCTATCCCGTTTGTGTGTTTGGGTAGACTGAACGCACTCGTTGGTCATGGTCTGTGCTATATCTGTCAACGCTACATTAAGAGGAGAGGGTTGTTTTTCTGGTCCTTCTTCCTTATGTTTAGCCCTAATTGGTTTGAGATTATAAGACGTTCGGCCAATTAATTTGACAATGTTAACACCTTTCACCCTATTTCGTTGTCAATTTTAAGACCTTTCGTGCCATTTAGGTATCGATTTTATCCTGGCGAGCGATAGCGAGCCTGTAATTTTAAGAGGAACCGGCCTTCGACCGGGTAATTATTCTACCGATTTTTTTTACAAATTCATCTTGAAAGGGGGTCTAATGGGTGTTGTTTTAAGGTTGATGGAGGCCTAGCGAGGAAACTAAAAATAACTGAATAAACCTATATTTTTATTTATTTTTAAATTCCAACTACTAGTACCCTCTCGAGCATAGGCTGCGAGCCTGCACACTCAACCGCTGAACACGGTGAGGCCCGTGAGGTCTTTTTCCAGTCTAGGGAGTGAGACATGTGAAGCACCCAGGCTCGAAGCAACTCCATCTCTGAAGCCTCTGTGCTTCACCGTCTCATTCTTCAGACTCGGACCCTCACTCTCAGAACGCCACCTATTGAGCAGTTAACTCACTAAGCATTGCCCCCCTCTAGCATAAGGGTATGTTTATTTGGCATTTCGGTGTGCTGTGGTAATGCACTGAAACTAGGTACAGCACAAATTCCATCCCAATAATATCTTCCCATTCACATATTGGGATTCGAACCCGGGTTCATTGGATTACCAGTCCAGTGGCAAGACCACTCTGCCACACCTCCCCTAAATTAATAGACCAACAAAAATAGCCACTATCCTCTTAAATAAACTAAATACTGTAAGTAATCAACGATAGGATAAATTCTGGAACCAGGTAATTTTACTCCTTGAATCTGGTAACCGTTCGGACCACGACCTAATCAAAGTATATATATTATACACTAACTTTGTATGTATATAAACTTTGAACCTAATAGCTTTAGATATGAATGATTTCGATTTTTGTTTTCTATATGAATGAGGGAGACAAAAGGCAGAGCTGCCTGCAGCGAGTGCCTCCCCCAGAGTTGAAAGAGTGACAGGGCCAACATCAAGGAACGTTCGAGCTAAAATGCCTGGACACACGGAGTTTGAAGCAATTTAAGTCATAGGAAGAGGGAAAGACTGATTCTGGGAGAGAGCTCCAGAGCTCAGCAGTTGAACAGAAGAAAGTCTGAGAATAGCGTTTCACTCTTGGGTTGGAGAGTTGCACAGAGTAGGGGTAGGATTGTGTTGCAAGGCGAGTACTACGTACCATACATAGAGGAGGTGGTGTAGGCTACACTGGGAAACCTCCAAGGAACACTGATTGTTGTAGTAGCGATAGAATAGCGAGTGAGATGCAACATTGTGGCAAATAGAGAGAGATTGCAGAGAGTTGGTGTGTGGACGGGAGTTAATGATACGAAAGGCTTTCCTTTCTACTTTGTCTAGGAGTGCGGTGTGAGAGGATCCTCCCCACACATGTGAACAATACTCAATACAAGGACGCACTGTGCCCCTGTATAGAGCAGGAAGCTGTGCAGGGGTAAAGAACCCGTGGAGGCGGTTGAGCACACCCAGCTTCTGGGAGGCTGTCTTAGCAAGACTGGTAATATAGTCCTTCCAAGTGAGAGCAGTAGAAAAAGAAACACCGAGAAAATTGAGAGAAGATGAAGGATTGATTTTTGTATTGTTGAAGAATAAGGGATAGTCTTTAAGGAATTGCTGGCTGGGGCGTTCTGGAAAACTAATTAAGTAGTGTAAGGTAGAGTAGTCTGCCTGAGTATGAATGGATGGGACTGGATGTAGGCTACAGTTGAGAAGATCATTTATGAAAATTATAAAGAGAATAGGAGATAGGACAGAACCCTGAGGAACACCGGAGTGGATAGAATGAGGAAGTGAGCGTTGGCCGTCCACAACCGCAGCTACGGAACGGCTGGAAAATAAATTAGAGACAAAGGCACAGATGGAGGGATTGAAACCAAAGGAGGGTAGTTTGGAATTTAAAGATTTGTGCCAGACTCTATCGAAGGCCTTCGATATGTCTAGTGCAATAGAAAAGGTCCCACCGAAGTCCCGAAAGGAGGATGACCAAGAGTTAGTAAGATATAAAAGAAGATCACCGGTAGAGCGACCCTTAAGGAAGCCATACTGGCGATATGAGAGCAGATTATGAGAAGAGAAGTGCTTAAGAAATTTGGAAGTAAGAATAGTTTCAAAACATTTAGAGATACAAGAGATTAGAGCAATTGGACGATTGTTGGAGGGTTGAGAGCGGTCACCCTTCTTTGTGACAGGTTGAATGAGAGCAAACTTCTAGCAAGAAGGAAGATGTTAGAGGAGAGATAGTTTGCCTAGGCAGGCGGTCAGCACGGAAGCACAGTTTTTTAGTACAACAGGAGGAACACCGTCCGGATTGTACGCCTTCTTAGAGAGGGTAGAAAGTACATCTTTAGAAGAGATTAGGATATTAGGCATAAGTAGGAGAGAGGAGGGTGGAGAGGGAGGAATAGCACTGGAATCATCCAAGGTGGAGTTTCTAGCAAAAGATTGAGTGAAGAGTTCAGCTTTGTCAGAGGAAGAAGTGATTGTTGTGCCATCAGAGTTGAAAAGGGGAGGGAAAGACGAGGAAGACAAATTGTTGGAGAGGTTTTTGGCTAGATGCCAGAAAGCTTGGGAAGAGCTAGAGTTGGATAGTTCAGTGTATTTATTATTGATAAAAGAGTGCTTGGCAAGTCGAAGAACAGATTTGGCTTGATTCTGGGCAGAAACATAGGAAAAAAAGAGATTCTTGAATTTTAAGGCGTCGGTACCATTTGAATGCTTCCTCCTCGTTGCGGACAGAAGTAGAACAAGCGTGAGTAAACCAAGATATTTTTGCGTTAGCCTGAGAGAAAGAAAATGGATTGTACGCTTCTATGCCCGAGAGAATTACCTCGGTAATGCGTTCAGCGCTCTCCTCGGGTCCTCGGCCACGGAAGCAGCAGTCATTCCATGGGAAATCAAAGAAGTACTGCCAGAGAGCCTCCCAGTTGGCAGTACCAAAGTACCACAAGCGCCGCCGGCTGGGAGGATCGGGTGGCCGTACTGACAGGTGAAGGAGATAAGTTTATGGTCGGAGGAGCCCAAAGAGAGAAAAGATTGACAGTATAAGAAGAAGGGTTAGAAGTCAGAAATAAGTCAAGAATGTTGGGCCGATCTCCGAAGCGATCCAGGATACCGGTGGGCTGCTGGACCAGCTGCTCTAAGTAATTTATGATAGAAAAGACGTAGGCTTGTTCACCAGGTTGGTCAGTAGTGTGAGAGGAGAGCCATTGGCGGTGGTGAACGTTGAAATCTCCTAAGATGGAGATTTCTGTGAAGGGAGAGATGGATAGAATGTGTTCCACTTTAGTGTTTAGATAGTCAAAGAATTTGGGAAAGGCTGGTGGAAGTTGTCTCAGATACCTGGGTTTCGGTGAGGAAAAGAAGATCAGGCTTGTAGGAGGAGAGATGGTGTTCGACTGAGTGAAAATTAGAGGATTGGCCGTGAATATTGCAAAAGTTGATAGTAAGAGTGACAGGCCGTAGTCCAGAGCATTTGGAGGGGTCGTCAGGGGAAGAATTAATCAACAATTGCCTATATAAGCGCTCACGATTATCGGGTAGAAAAATGCCAAATAAAAAAGTTTTACAATTAGTCCTTCTAGATTCACGGGTCGATACTATAATGCAATTCACAATTTCACACACTGTCATATTTCTATACGCCATCCTGATAAATATCGAGCACTGAGTCTAGCCCAACGATCATACTATTGGTGTACTATGAAATGTAATAATGATAATTTTATTGATGAATGTACTATTTGGGCAAAAATATAAGCTACCGGTGTTAGATTCATCCGCTTCAATAGGTGAATATCCTATACCTAAATATCCATTTTGATGTGGTCGCTATTGACTTACTTAAGGGGAGGCCTCCATCAAGCTTAAAATTACACCCCAGATCCTTTTTCAAGATAATTCTGTATATTTATCGGTAGAAAAATGTCCAGGCCAAAGGCCGCTTCCTCTTAAATTACAAGCTCGCTATCGCTCTCCAGGAAAAAAATCAACAGCTAAATGGCACGAAAGGTCTTAAAGTTGAGAGAAATGAGGCGAAAGTTCTTAAATTCGCCAAACTAATGGGGCGAAAGTCTTAACATTTCAAAAGCAATGGGGCTAAACATGAGGGAGAAAGGGGTCCAGAAAAAATCCCTCAAGTAGAATACTCCCCATAAACTACCGCTCACTGATATCGGCAATCAATACGTGATGGTAACCATTGGCCATTTCGAGATATATTTCGTATTATCATTATTTCAGGACAAAGAGGCGAATTCTGTTACTCAAGTGTTCATCTATCTATATATCTATTGCCAGATGCCGTGATTCCGGAAGGAGTGGCCACGAACGAAACGCCCCCATGTGCCTCTGTCCCCAGTCAGTCAACTCCCCTCCTCCCATCAAGCACCGCTTTCACTCATATACTTCTTCACTCCATCCTTTCACCTCTCAATTCGGTTTACCTCTCCCTCTCTGTCCCTCCACCTCGCTCACGTACACCCTCTTACTAATTTTCTCGCTTCCCATACGTTCCATATGGCGGAACCATCTTAAGGTGTTAATTTTCACACTTTCCAGCACATCTACAACCACACCATACTTCTCTCATTCTTCCTCATTCGTCTGTCTATCCCTCCATGCAACTCCACACACATTTCTCATGTAACTCATTTCCACCCCTCTCACTCTTGGTCCGAGTCTCTCCAACAACGTCTATGCTTTGCACCCGTAAATTAATGTCGGGATTACCACACTATCATGAAAGGACTTCTTTACTTCCATGCTGACCACCCTATTTCTTGTTAATGCTATCAGCGTTCCTACAACCCTCTTCCCCTATTGTACTCTCCCGCACCTCTTCATTCATACTCCTCCCCTTCTAGATTACACATTTTTCATACCCATTCAATCACTATCTCACCACCATACCTTAGCTTTTCGCAACACACTACATCTATCCCTGATGCTTTCCCCATCTTCACTCTTTTCATGGCTTCACACACTTCTAACCTCCTGTTCCCCACCTCTTCCACCACTACTTCTCTTCTTCTCCCTCCCATACTCCATCCAACTATTTTTGCTGGCGATTCATTCCTTACATTTAGCAATTCGTTGAAGTACTCCCTCCATCTTTCAACTCTCTTTTGCTTCTCAGCTATCACTCGCCTATTCTTATTTTTCACCTCCTTATTATTTCCCTTGATACCCTCCCTAACTTTATTGACCTCTTTCCAGAACAGTTTCTTACACTCCTTCCATTTTACACTTAGATTCCTTCCAAATTCCTCATCTGCTCTTCTCTTACTTTCCTTCACTACTCTCTTCACCACTCTCTTTTTCTCCAAGTACCTAGCTCATTTCTGTCTCTCCAAATCTTCATTCCCTCTACTACCCAACCACTCTCTATACGCTTTCTTCTTGTCTTCCACAGCTATTTTTACCTCTTCAGTCCACCATGTTTTACCCTTCACTCCCCTCCCTCTTCTCCTTACTCTACACACCTCCTCACATGCAGCAAATATATCTTCCTTAAACATTTTGCTCACCTCCTCTACTTCCTTCATACCCTCCAGGTTAAGGGGACCGGCCGCTTTTTACTCTAGAACGTGTCAATGGAATTCGTCTGTATTTCATAAGAGTTGGTACACATATAGGGCACCTAAAATAAGAGAGATTTCCAAAAATGTAATTATCTAGGACAATTATTTTTTGAGTTAGGTGAGAATTAGTGTGAACATTTATGTTTGTTTGTAAAATCAAACACTCATTTAAATGTTGTTGCTTGATTGTTTCAATGCATTGGGGGTACTAACAATAGGTGTAGTTACAATAGCTAGTCTTTACTTTTTCCATTTTTGATCTAATTTTGCAATAAGGGAGTTTGCAATTAGGTACAAATTAGGTGACAAATGTCTCGGGTTGCTGTGTCGAAATGGTTAAGAAATAAAAACAAAAATGGAGACGTTGTTTTGTAGGGAATTCTATGCCCTTTCCAATGACACCAGAATCCTTTTTGTAGCATGTGTGGTTACGGAGATAATGTGCCGACAAGTGAACTTTGTTACGTGAGGTACTAAGGCACGAGAGCTGTTGCAAGCCAGCCAGCCAGCCACACCCTACCTCTCTCGCGGCTTGGAGCACACTGCTCTTTCTCCTCCACCCAGTGTTGCCAGATTCTCAAATCCTTCTGGAACCAGATAAGTTGCCAAATTTCACCAGATTTCATCAGATATTTGTTCTTAGTAATATATATATATATACGCACAATATAATATATACAGGTATATACAGTATATATATATATATATATATATATATATATATATATATATATATATATATATATATATATGTGTGTGCTAAGTTGTAATATATTTTGTTTCTATTCGGTAATAGGCCTATACTTATTATTCCAGCTGAGGGTAATCTGTCATGGCTATTTTCATTACTAGGCTATTATAAGGAATTTCGATGTTTTTTTTTTTTAAATATGAACAAATTAACAGTAAACAGAAGCAGTCACATTACTAGACTTTTATGTGGAATTTTAAGATAAATATGCTGTTAAATGTTGTTACTAGGCTATGCAGAAATTGTGAAAGCTACCATTTACCCGTAAGGTTAAGCAAGTGTTACGACCGGGCACTCGGGTACACTAGGGCTCTTACACAGGACTCGAGTATGGCTCGCTGCCACAACGGAAACACACGATCCCAACCCCAGAGTACTGCCAGCCGAACAAAAAACGCCACTACCCTCCAGAGTTCTATCTGCTATAACGGGGTATACAAGAACTCGGTACTAGCGTTTCACACAACAGACTAATAACAAGACGGGAGTTATCTAGTCTGGTCAACAATCAAACAAAGAAGAAAGTACTACAACACTAAAGAATAGTGTTGGCCGAAGCCGAAGTAATCCACCCTTGACTAAGAACTTAAGAAGTCCTCCACCCTCTACTTCGGATCGGCACTATTACGTTACGTTAAACAATAGTCCTCGAGCATCAAGCAAGGAATCTTCTGATAAAGTTAGATGCTTCTCGAATACTCGTAAGAAGTAAGTATCGGATTTTGAACAGCAATTCAATAAGTAACACACTGGCAATTAAAGGCTTTAAGTTGACATAAGAAGAATTATAAGAATAAACAATAGTAAATGGCAAACATTAAGAAGAAGTACTCCGACAATGCACTGGCCATAGCCTACTAGGATTGTGCTCGGGGGCCACTAATCTCTAAAGCAGCTTATGCGTGCCACACATGAAATCAATAGTGCATAAACATTAACATACATAAGGAGAAGCTTCAATACTATGCTGTATCTGCTGGTCGAGCAAAGTCTAGCTGGGATATCTAAGGTTAGGAAACAATGGCTGAGCAAGCGGCTCGTAGCCTAGCGAGGTCCTTAAGACTGTGCGGCCAAATTACGTTAATTGACGGGATGCTCTCTTGAGAGATCCAGATCACTAGTATCTGGTTCTCTCCTGGCGATCCTCTCAAAGTCAAGCAAACGAGATAGCACAGTGTTGGGTGGCAGAGGCAAAAGCCCTCACTCGCAACACAGTGCTAAACTCTCAAGGTACACAGTCAGAAAGACCACCTAGGCTTCCCACGTCTCCGTTGCAATTGTACCGGTTCAACCAAAACCTAGTACTCATAGGAAATCACAACTCCCGAAACCTTATCCCAGTCTAGCATTACCTAAACCAGCAGAAAACAGGAACATGGATAATCGTACACAGGGAAATGCATATACGAGTGCAACAAACATCAATCAATCCTATTCTAGTTATCCCTTCCAAAATAGGCTATCTAACAGGCATATATCTCGTGAGAACTCAAGCGATAATACTTTGGCTGACTAAATCTGCACCAAAGGGATCATGGGTTAAAAAGGGACGAGAAGAGAAGAAGATAGGCTGTTCAGAGAGTAGAGAAAGTTCACATCAGTCGGAAGAATATGGATAGTTGCAAGGGATATGAGAAGTCGCTCTGCCTGATGAGTTCTAAAGAATTGTGGCGAGGACCTCTCCTTTTTATACTCGGCCCTCTAGCGGCATATCGCAAACTACTAAGGACCGCCCACTGACAATCATTACGTCATATTCTCTCTCAATCTGGGATCGACAAAGGATTTCCCACGCGCTTGAGGAGGGAGGAGGGAGGAGGGAGGGAGGCCTACCTACCTCGTGGCGCGCTCACTGGCCGTCGTTACATAACTCTCTCTCTTCTCCTCATTATATATAAGTCCCACACACAATACTTATATCTAATGATATAAAATAGAACTCGTTGACTTAGAAGAAAACAAAATACATAATTATAATACTTATAGTACAACGGCTCACATAAACTAAGTTAGGAAACTCTACACGGACTACAGCCAAAGTTCCTGCCCTGACGATCCTAGCGAGAGTGGGGTCTGACTGAGCGTTCTGTACAGCATGCTCATACTCGGCATGCGTCACACCTCCCCCAAGATTTTACTTGCTCAACCCTGAGCTAAAATCTGACACGCAGAACCTCATCAAACCCCTCACACCCAGCGACCACATGGCACTAAAACAACGCTGAGTTTATCACTAAAACACATCTTATAAAAAAAATTCACATTTCATAACTCCTCCAAACAATAGCAAAAGACATAATATCATGCTCCCAGAGCGAGCTTACAGCAGCTCAGCCGTTTGATAGTTCGTGGACTACTCAAACTCTATAGGCTATGACAAACTTATACAATTATCTATAACAAAAGAAAGAGTTTTTTTATGATTTTTATATTTTAATATGTTTTTTTCCGGCTGCACTATAAGGGCAGCCTATTTTTTCTTCTATACCAAACGCTCAACTCCTGCTTTACGACCCAATACGCTGGGCTACAACCGCGAGCCAACAAGCACCAAGCGCAAAATTCTACTCAAACTAAAGCAGGAGGCTACCCGTGTGTCAATCTCTCCGGGATCATACACCTGTGATAGCCTACGACTGATCATCTACCCTCGATAAACAATCCGCGATCACATTGTCACATCCCGCAATATGACGGATGTCCAGGTTATACTCCTGCAACATCAAAGACCACCTGGTCAGTCTCATATTGCGATTGTGAAATTGATTTAGGAATCTCAAAGGGTGATGATCAGTGTAGATAACCACGACTGGGCCATAGGCTGGAACATACACCTCGAAGTGCCTGAGCGACAGCACAATCGCCAGTAATTCCTTTTCTATTGTAGGATAGTTCTTTTGTGCAGCATTGAACTTCTTGGAAAAGAAACTTACTGGGTGTTCCACACCTTCATTGTCTGTCTGTAGCAAGACGGCACCAGCCCCTACACCACTAGCATCTGTTGCCAGCTGAAAAGGCCTGTTAAAGTCTGGGGCCCTGAGTATCGGGTGAGTACACAGCAAATGCTTCACCAAATTAAAAGCCTTTTCACACTCAGGCGCCCACAAAAACTTTTTGTCTTTAGATAACAAATCTGTGAGAGGTGCCAACACCGTGGAGTAACCTTTTATAAAGCGTCTGTAGTAGCCTATCATACCCAAGAATCTCATAATCTGCTTCTTGGTGGTTGGGTGCGGAAATTTATTGATAGCCTGTACCTTGTTCTGAGGAGGGCACACCTGTCCCCTTCCCACTACAAACCCAAGGTACTGCACAGTGGCTTTTACGAAGTCACACTTTGCCAAATTTACTACCAGACCTGCTTCACTAAGTTTCCGGAACAAGGTCTCCAGGTGCTCACAATGGCTCTCAAAGTCGTCATCATAAATGATTACATCGTCCAAGTATACGGTGCAATTTGGAATGTCCTTGACAATTTCATTCATCAGGTTCTGAAACGTTGCTGGTGCATTCTTAAGTCCGTAGGGCATAACATTACACCGGTAAGTACTCCCGTCCACCACAAAACCACATACCTCTTTAGCACGCTCGGACAAAGGTACTTGCCAGTAACCTTTTACTAAATCTACTTTAGACAAAAACCGAGCATTACCAATTTTATCAACACTATCATCAACCCGAGGAAGAGGATATGGGTTAGTTGGAGTCAAACCGTTTAGCCTACGGAAATCAATACAGAAGCGTACCTTGCCATCTGGCTTAGGCTGCAGTGTTACGGGGGAAGTCCATTTAACGGTGCCTTTCTCTATCAACCCTCTACCGAGCATATACTCCAACTCATCCCTCAGAGCGGGTAGTTTTATGGGGGGCACACGGTACGGGATTGACTTAAAGGGTAGATGGTCCCCCACGTCAACATCATGCATAGCCCGAGTAGTGAGGCCTGGGTGTTCAGCAAATACAGTGGGGTATGAACCGAGCAACTGACGGATAGCTTCAAACTGCGGCTCAGGCAAATGAGCTATAGCCTCGTCAGCCCTTAGGCTCGAGTTCCCCGCCCACTGATCCGCTGAAACATGGTGATCCCAGCTATCCTCCTCTGAAGCTTGACTGTCCCCCTCTCCTTCTCCACCACGGCCGCAACAAGCCAACACAGGGACAGTGAGAGGCTCAGAGGGGCGCCTCACATACTCTTTTATCAGGTTCACGTGACATAACTGGTTCTTTTTCCTCCGGTCTGGAGTGGCAACAAGGTAATCTAGGTCCGAAATTTTCTCCACAATTTTATAGGGTCCAGTATACTTCGCAGACAAGGGGTTACCAACCAAAGGCAACAAAATTAATACCTCTTGTCCTACAATGAACTTCCGGAGCTTCACTTTGCGATCATACCTGTCCTTCATTAAAGCTTGTGATCCTGTTAAATTCCGACCTGCCATCTCCAGACTCTTAAGCATGCGCTCACGGCTTTCAAACACATACTTTAACAAGGAACAAGGCTGCACAGTTCCTTCCCAAATTTCCCGCAGCATATTAAGGGGGCCCCTGACGCGGTGTCCAAAAATCAGCTCGTTTGGACTAAATCCCAGGCTCTCACCAGGCACTTCCCGAGCAGCAAACAGTACATACGGCAATCCAAGATCCCAATCTCTTCCGTTGTCAGCACAATAACACCTGAGCATGCTTTTAAGGGTGGCATGCCACCGCTCAAGCACCCCTTGGCTCTCAGGGTGATACGCTGACGATACCACCGCCCGTATCCCATGCTGTTGCATTGTTTGCTTAAAGAGATTGGAGGTGAAATTGGACCCCTGGTCAGACTGAATCTCCTCCGGGTACCCGTACCTTGAAAAGTACCACAACAAGTTACTGACTACCGTCTTAGCCATGCCGTTTTTCATGGGGTATGCATCGGGGTATCTAGTGGCAACATCCATGATGGTTAACAAAAATTTATTACCAGCCTTTGTGGGAGGGAGTGGACCAACCATGTCAACAACAATCTTACTAAAAGGTGGCCCAATTACCGGAATAGGGTGCAACGGAGCTTTAGGAATAACTTGGTTTGGTTTCCCGACCCGTTGACAAATATCACATGAGTTTATCCATGACTGCACATGAGACTTCATCCCCGGCCACCAAAACAACTTCCCCAAAGCCGCCACCGTTTTTCTTACCCCCAAATGTCCTGCCAGCGGTGTGTCATGCGCCAAA
Organism: Lithodes maja; assembly: GCA_037953745.1. Classification (NCBI taxonomy): domain Eukaryota; kingdom Metazoa; phylum Arthropoda; class Malacostraca; order Decapoda; family Lithodidae; genus Lithodes; species Lithodes maja. The sequence continues at coordinate 109,230 of JBAKBP010003740.1, read as the reverse complement.
CTCAGTAGGCTATCCCTGCACTCCCGCGGCACCACCAACTGGTCCACTACTCCGGACCCCTTTTTCCAGCTACGGTTAGGGTCTTGAAAACGCCGATAGAGGATGCCATCTAAATAAAAAAAATCTCCCGGCTGTGCATCACCGTCCTCGTCGAGCTCCACAGCTCCATTAGCACACGTTTGGAGCTCAGGGTCCTCCAGCTGCAACCGACGTATATCTGAGGGTGCCAAGCGATCTAACTGCTCCCGGAGCAATGCATGACCCTCCCCAATACTGGGCTGCTCCCTCTGTCTCTCTCGATGTTCATAACGTTGCTGTCGTGGAGACTCGTCATGCCCAGCCTCGTCACTCTCGATGACAGGCCCAGGGGCTACTCCAGAACTAAGTAATGGTGCTAATACTGAATCACCCAGGAGAGCCGCCGAGTCAAAACTCTTAAAACCAACTCCAGCTTTAGCCTCCTCCTGTTGATCGTTCCTCTGCTGGTCTGAAGACGGAAGACTAGGCTGTGACACTTAGCTGCCCGAGCTCGGGTGACAGCACACGCCATGGGTTGTGCCTGGCACCGCTCGACCCACTCTCGCTCTTCCCTACTCACGTCGGCCGGCCTCTCGGCAACGACTAAGGGTAGAACCTCAGAAGCGGGCATTGCAAAGTCGTTGCCGAGAAGAAGGTCGACGCCCTCCACTGGCAGTTTCTCCACAATCCCAACATCCAATTCACGTGCCACACCATCCACCTCCAACTCCAACCGCACCAGCGGGTATGACCGAGTTGCATTAATACCCTGCACCACTACCACCCGAGCCGCATTTATAGGGTAGCCAGTCAAGTTTTTCATCAAAGTCTGGGAAGCACCTGTATCACGCAAGACCTCTACTCCATGCTTGCGCCCCGCCCACATCACGCAACCCCGTCCTCTATGGTCGCAAAAAACATCCTGAGCAGGGTTCGAGCCTCCCAGGTGCTTCTGCACTGGCTGTGCCTCAGCCTCTGACGAACTGCCCCGGGCAAACTCAGAAGACTTCAGAGACACACCAATGTTGCAGGCCAAAGACACAGCTGCTGTAGGTGGTTTGCTAGGACAGACTCTTGCAAAGTGCCCCTTTTTATGACATTGATAACACTCTAACTCCCCTTTGGGCTTCCCTTGGTACTGGGAAGGGCCCGGCCCCTTCTTAAATGGGACGGTGCTAGTCTTGTGGTCAGTCTTGGTATCGTAACTCTTGTACTTGTTTGCATAAGATATATTACTAACTCGGGGGGGTGGGGCGTCACGCCCCTTGTTACCTGCCTCACTACGCTGGGCAGACCCGCACCCACGAATTAATGATAGCCGGAGGTCAGCCATCTCAGCTGCCTCCTGTAGAGTTTTTGGATTCTTTTCTTTAATAGTTAAAGTCATTTCTGCACCTGTACACTTATAAAACTGCTCGAGCAGAAACAGCTCAGTCAACTGTTCGGCCGTCTCAGCTTTCTCAGAACGTGTCCAGTTTGTAAGTGCATCTTTTAAGTCCCGGGCATGTTCAAGAAAGGTCGCCTCCCTAGTCTTGGTAACACCCCGAAACTTCAATCGATATGTTTCTGGTTGCAACTCGTATGCCCGTAGGACAGCTCTCTTCAATTCTGGGTAGTCAATGCAAGACTCTAAAGGCAGTGCATCATAAGCCTTCAGACCCTTACCCGTAAGTCTTGAGCTGCCCACTTCTCTTCAGGCCAATTATGCTCCCTACACTTCTTCTCAAAACGATTAAAAATTCTGTGACTTCAGTTTCACTAAATGCCGGCACCAACTTGACTAAGTGGGACAAGGACTGTTCTCTTACTTGGCCCTCACGGCCCATCCGAATCCCTGTCGACTCTGCACGAGTCTTATCTAAATCTATTTGAGCACAATATTTCTCTGAGTCGTACCTAAGCTCAGCCTCGTGCCTCCTAACCTCAATCTCATGCTTCCTAACCTCAGCCTCAATCTCCTTCTCCTGCTTCCTAGACTCAGCCTCAATCTCCTTCTCCTGCTTCCTAGACTCAGCCTCAATCTCATACTTCCTAGACTCAATTTTAGCAAGCTCAAATCTAAATATCATATCTGGAGACAGGCAGGAAGAGGGAGCTGCCACTACTGAAGGAGGGGGGGCAAGAACTGGGGAACCACCATACGCACCGCCCGAGGGCACTCCAATCTTCCAATTCTCATCCCTCTGTGGGAGAGTGCTAACCTCCGGCAACTGAGTGGACGGCACTGTGGGAGTCGAGTGAGAGGGGATCTGGGGAGGAACCCCCCCAAACGCCCTCTCCTCCGAAACCCCATGTCGCCCACGCAACACCCAGGAAATCAGCTCCCCCTTGGACATCCCTCCTACATTGGATCTGCCCAAAACCTTGGCTATCAGGTGCAAGCCATAAATATCCACCCCAGTCAGCCTCCCCTCCGTCACATGGTACTGCTTACTCACAAAAAGTCTAGCATCCTCCTCACTAGTTACTAACGGCACCTCCTCAAATGGCATCTCTCGCTCCTCGTCAGTACTAGGGCACGACATACTGAAGTTCACAAAAAATTCTCGAGACAAAAGTGTTAAACTCCCTTATGTAAGCACTAATTACTAAATTAACTGGAGTCTCTTAAATGCTCTCCTAATTGCCTTACAAAAAAAAATATTCTTCAATATGTACGCTAAAGTACGAACAAACAAATGTTGTACAACTCTGCAGAAAATTATACTGTTCACAAAATCCTAAGCAAGGTCGCCATTTGTTACGACCGGGCACTCGGGTACACTAGGGCTCTTACACAGGACTCGAGTATGGCTCGCTGCCACAACGGAAACACACGATCCCAACCCCAGAGTACTGCCAGCCGAACAAAAAACGCCACTACCCTCCAGAGTTCTATCTGCTATAACGGGGTATACAAGAACTCGGTACTAGCGTTTCACACAACAGACTAATAACAAGACGGGAGTTATCTAGTCTGGTCAACAATCAAACAAAGAAGAAAGTACTACAACACTAAAGAATAGTGTTGGCCGAAGCCGAAGTAATCCACCCTTGACTAAGAACTTAAGAAGTCCTCCACCCTCTACTTCGGATCGGCACTATTACGTTACGTTAAACAATAGTCCTCGAGCATCAAGCAAGGAATCTTCTGATAAAGTTAGATGCTTCTCGAATACTCGTAAGAAGTAAGTATCGGATTTTGAACAGCAATTCAATAAGTAACACACTGGCAATTAAAGGCTTTAAGTTGACATAAGAAGAATTATAAGAATAAACAATAGTAAATGGCAAACATTAAGAAGAAGTACTCCGACAATGCACTGGCCATAGCCTACTAGGATTGTGCTCGGGGGCCACTAATCTCTAAAGCAGCTTATGCGTGCCACACATGAAATCAATAGTGCATAAACATTAACATACATAAGGAGAAGCTTCAATACTATGCTGTATCTGCTGGTCGAGCAAAGTCTAGCTGGGATATCTAAGGTTAGGAAACAATGGCTGAGCAAGCGGCTCGTAGCCTAGCGAGGTCCTTAAGACTGTGCGGCCAAATTACGTTAATTGACGGGATGCTCTCTTGAGAGATCCAGATCACTAGTATCTGGTTCTCTCCTGGCGATCCTCTCAAAGTCAAGCAAACGAGATAGCACAGTGTTGGGTGGCAGAGGCAAAAGCCCTCACTCGCAACACAGTGCTAAACTCTCAAGGTACACAGTCAGAAAGACCACCTAGGCTTCCCACGTCTCCGTTGCAATTGTACCGGTTCAACCAAAACCTAGTACTCATAGGAAATCACAACTCCCGAAACCTTATCCCAGTCTAGCATTACCTAAACCAGCAGAAAACAGGAACATGGATAATCGTACACAGGGAAATGCATATACGAGTGCAACAAACATCAATCAATCCTATTCTAGTTATCCCTTCCAAAATAGGCTATCTAACAGGCATATATCTCGTGAGAACTCAAGCGATAATACTTTGGCTGACTAAATCTGCACCAAAGGGATCATGGGTTAAAAAGGGACGAGAAGAGAAGAAGATAGGCTGTTCAGAGAGTAGAGAAAGTTCACATCAGTCGGAAGAATATGGATAGTTGCAAGGGATATGAGAAGTCGCTCTGCCTGATGAGTTCTAAAGAATTGTGGCGAGGACCTCTCCTTTTTATACTCGGCCCTCTAGCGGCATATCGCAAACTACTAAGGACCGCCCACTGACAATCATTACGTCATATTCTCTCTCAATCTGGGATCGACAAAGGATTTCCCACGCGCTTGAGGAGGGAGGAGGGAGGAGGGAGGGAGGCCTACCTACCTCGTGGCGCGCTCACTGGCCGTCGTTACATAACTCTCTCTCTTCTCCTCATTATATATAAGTCCCACACACAATACTTATATCTAATGATATAAAATAGAACTCGTTGACTTAGAAGAAAACAAAATACATAATTATAATACTTATAGTACAACGGCTCACATAAACTAAGTTAGGAAACTCTACACGGACTACAGCCAAAGTTCCTGCCCTGACGATCCTAGCGAGAGTGGGGTCTGACTGAGCGTTCTGTACAGCATGCTCATACTCGGCATGCGTCACACAAGCATAACATTTAAAGCATTAGGCGGCTTAGGCCTAACCTAAACTAATTTGGACTAGGAGACTTTCGTTATCTGCCCAGTAGCCTATCAGCAGAGTTCATTAATCCTGAATAAAGTAGCCTAAGACTGAAAATGTAATTGTATGCTCCTCAAGGAAAAAGGAGATAAATGGTGGACCTGGACCTAATATAAAGTTTCAGTGTAGGCCTACCCCATGTAGGCTAGCCTAGGCTAAATTAAAACTCCCCAAGGTCAATTTTTACGAGACAGAACAGCTATTTTCAAGTTTTAAAAACAAAATATATTTTTATGGCTTATAAGCTTTCTATAATAAAATTAGGGATGGATGTAGAGTTCGGGCGTACGGTCGTCATTGTTTACATAGGGCGATCGCCGCGGTCGCACTTACGTTCCCGTCTATTTTGATGCTATATTTTCTGCTATTTGCCTCCTGTCATTACTACATGAATACTAGGTTAGGTTCGGTTAGGTTAGGTTAAAATAGACGGGAACATGATGGGAAAGGTCCGACGCCACTACGCGTAATGTAAACAAAGATGGCGGTACGCCCGCTCACTACATCCTACCCGAGAGGTTCACAACAATAACATGAGTGCGGTGGAGGACGCAAGTTAAAATAAGAAATCATCGTATTTATTAGGCTAGGCTACCCATTAATTTCTGAAAATTTAGGCTAGGCTAAACCTAGGCTAGGCCTAGCCTATGCAAAACATTCTTAATCATTGTTACTTTGCCATAACCCATCAAAAATGCGCTGCTAGCTGTGGTGTGGCTCATAAATATTGTTCCTCCCGAGTTTCAGGTGTTAAGTGAAAACCCGAGCCAACTTTTGACGAAAGTTGACTCGGATTTCACGGGGTGGAGTGGGTAATAGTCTATGTTATAAAAATAGAGTCAACTTTGAGGAGACATGACCCGAACCTAACAAACTTACCTAACCTATCCTAGTATTATGGGTGGGTCACAACCCCGCTGGTTAGGTAACAGTGCAAAAAAGTTGAACAAACTCAGTATTATGGGACATACATTACTCCGGCAACGAGTGGCAGCGAGATCGCCGAGAGGTTCACAATAACATGAGTGCGGCGGCGGACGCAAGTTAAAATAAGAAATCATCGTATTTATTAGGCTAGGCTACCCATTATTTTCCGAAAATTTAGGCTAGGCTAAACCTAGGCTAGGCTTAGCCTATGCAAAACATTCTTAATCATTGTTACTTTGCCATAGGCCTAACCCATCAAGAATGCGCTGCTAGCTGTGGTGCGGCTCATAAATATTGTTCCTCCCGAGTTTCAGGTGTTAAGTATTATGTAAAGGCATAATTGAAAACACAGCAAATTCAAGGCTAGGCCTAGGCTATACCAAGAAAAATGGCCAAGAGTTTAACCGAATCTGCACACAGTAGGTTAATTTGGTTTACTATGCTAGGCTTAAACGAAACTAAGGTAACAGATTAGCATAATATGCTCAACACTTGTTAGGCCTAGGCCTACTAAAATTTCTCAAAACTAGGCCTAGCCTATTGTTCAAAACATAGGCCTAAGTACATTAGCCTGTAGACTATTATTATTTTCTTCATAGTCACTAGTTAATGCTAGGCTACACTCCGTACACTGCTACCATAGCGTAGCCTATAGGCCTACTCCAACAAATTTCATATTGGGGTAGGTATAGGACGAAGAGTGTGGTGGTGGTGGAGGCTCCACCACCACCACACTCTTCGTTGTTACCAGGGGTGAGTATCAGATACTGCTGGAAAAATATCTACAAACGTCATATTTTCACCAAAAATTCATCTTTTTCGTATTTTTTTTTGCAGTTCCGAAACCAATAAAGCATTTTCTACGCGTCTGCGTGACCCGCGACCCGCGAAAGTTTGAAACTAGCCCAGAAATAATATGCTTCCAGACGGAATATTGCCTCAGGATTTTAACTGATGATAGAGGGATGGGTGATGATGCCATATATCGGGTTGCGCAATATTGCCATTTTGAGCACTTTTCCGAGTAAAAAGCGGCCGGTCCCCACCTACCTAGTCGTCTCTCTACTGCTCTCTTTAACTCTTCCTTGATCCCATAGTGTCTGGCGTATTCATAGTGTGCACGGGGTTAGTTCAGATTTCTCCACCAGACGGCGTGGGGCATCATTGGCCCGCTACTCCCAAGTAAATAAACACGTTGAACTCTATGCGATTGAATCAATCGGTTTCTACTTTATATGCTCGTAATGCCGTGTCTAACGTGAACACTATGGAAATTGAGTTATCGCCATACATTCTTAGTGTTCTGAAGGGGGAGGGTCCCTAGGGTAAAATAGAGGGAAATTACGACAAGGAAGACTTATTACTGCCTTGTGATAAAAGCAGGGTGTATGAAGAGTTAACAACACCGACTATATCTCCTTATATACTGGGCTAACTTAAATACTGTATTATCATTATTTAAAAGTCGATTTTATAATTTTACACCATACAGTAGTATGTTGATATTTATCCGTTTTGTTTTCCGTATATTTTTTTAATGATTACTATGCGAGCGAAGGCAAAGCAGAAAACAAAAGTTTGTTATAAGACACCAACATTCCATTACTCACTTCCTTTCTGTAATATATGTTTTTTATTGTTTTTATATATATATATATATATATATATATATATATATAGAGAGAGAGAGAGAGAGAGAGATCAAATAATGTCTACGTTTTGGAAATTAGAGATACTATTAAGATTATAAGCCTTGTTACAACAGCAGAACTGGGCATGAATACCGTACAGAAATCTTTAAAAACAGAATATTAACTCCTTCTTTACCGGTAGTCTTTTTGTATTTGATTTCAGCTACATTTAGACGATTTTGTCTAAGCTTGGGAAGGATATATGATATCTAAAAGGCTTAATTGAGATAGGCTGTAGCCTTGTAATGAGTAGACGTCTTCCTAAGCTGTACAAAATCGTCTAATAGTGGCCAGAATATAATGATAAGTATATCACCGGTACATAAGGGGTTAAAGGCACGTAACACAATCTACCGGTACATAGGCTAGGCCTACTTATAATTTCAGTGATGCATAATACAGGTTTAGTTAATTAATATGGTCAAATCTCCGATGCATTTAGCTTATTGTAATACCCTCTACCCGCAAAAATCCCGCAACCATAAAAATACCCGAGTTGACAAAATATAACCGATCGAGTTTGGATTTTAATCAACATTTGCTGTCAAACAAGCTCAAAAGTTAAAACCTACACCAAATATCACCTTATATACGGGCTAGACTTAAAAATACTAACTGTAAATTGATGAATTTTACACCAGCATTTTAGACCAATTCACATGGATCATAATGTAGGTAAGGTATGTCCATAAACGGTACCGGTACCAGGTATATAGTTTTGCTTCAACCGACAAACTTCATGATAAAATCGTATATTCTCCTATTATGGAAGGTAACATATATTTATACAACGGACTTTGCTTAAACCTTCTCAAATAAACCGTTAGTTAAGTTAATTCTTAGGTAGGTTTGGTGGGTTTGATATTGTTGCACGCCAATGGTTGGCAAAAGAGCCAAGTTCAGATTTATATAATTTTGCTGCATTAAAATGGTAAAACTATGATGGATTTTGCTTACAAGTTACAAAACTTATAGTAACAACAAAGAAAGAACACTATCATAATGAACTCTTAAACTCAAAAAAACAATGTTGCCTCTACTTGGAAAATTGTAAAATCATTAGTTCCCCCCTCCAAATCCAAATCCAACGCCTCACCAACTGATATTGATCAATCCAACGCCGAACATTTCAATGCTTTTTTGCAAACGTCGGAAAAAGGACATATGAAAAAACCAGGGCATCCCTAAATAATATCCAAGACTCGACAGCCGATAATGAAAATAACAATAACGACCTCTCCTCTCATTTTCTTCCCCAACCCGTAGATACAAACACAATTATCTTAACAATAAAGCACCTACGTAATACTAATCTTTTGGGTGTGATAACATTTCTCTCCGATTCATTGCCTGTTATTGCTTTTTACCTTACAATCATTATTAACACCTCCATTGTCACTGGTATTTTTCCTACGGTATGGAAGCACGCTATCGTCACCCCCCTTTTTAAAAGCGGAGATAATAATGACGCCACTAATTACCGACCAATCTCATTACTCCCCATTTTTTCAAAAATACTCGAAAAGATTGTCGCTAATCAACTATCAAATTTCCTAGAAACCTATAAACTACTCTCAATATGCCAACATGGATTCCGACCAAAATTATCCACCGAAACGGCTCTTACAGTTGTCACTAATGCAATATATAATAATATGGATAAAAAACAAGTATCTTTGCTAACCTTGTGTGACCTCTCTAAAGCATTTGACAGTGTCCATCATAACACCCTTATAAATAAACTAATTAAATTCAAAGTTAACCCATTCTGGTTTAGAAGTTATCTAAATGAAAGATCGCAATCAGTTCTTATGAATACCATACTATCCTCAAAATTACCAGTAACATACGGTGTTCCTCAAGGATCAATTTTAGGTCCATTATTGTTTATTATATTCGTAAATAACATGCTTATGTTCTTATATTCTTATATTAAATATATCAAAGACTGTACACTAGTACAATATGCCGATGACACACAACTTCTACTCAGTGACTCGGCAAATAATTTTGGCAATCTAATTACTAAAACGGAAGAAATACTACAAAAACCGAGACTATATTTTATACAAAATGGATTAATGATGAACGCTGATAAAACCCAATGCATATTCATAGGCACTCGTCAGGTACTTTCAAAAATACCCAGTAATGCCACCATACGCCTTAATGACAGCACTATTGAACCTACCACTCATGTAAAAAATCTAGGCATATATTTTGATAGACATATGAACTTTGATGTCCACATTAGTGAAATGAGTAAAAAAGTAGTAGGGACACTTATGTATATCAATAGAATAAAAGATCACTTTGACAAATCAACTAGAACAATCATCGTACAAACACTAGTGCTAAGTATAATAAATTATTGTAGTGTAATTTGGGGTTCATCAAATGCTACCCAAATATCCAGAGTGCAAAAACTTCAGAATTTTGCTGCTAAAGTGGCTGACGGTAAGTAAAAAAAGTTTGATCATGTCACTCCTATATTAAAGGAACTAAGATGGTTAAATATTAAAGATAAAATAACGCATGCCACACTAATAGTTATTTTCAAATACTTAAATAAGCTTTACCCAGAGTATCTACTAAGTCTACCCACAGTATTCAATGTAACAGCTAGCACAACGAGACAACAAAATATGCTTTTTATTCCGAATGTTCAAACTGACATAGGGCAAAAAAAAAAAAAAATAACGGTAAGAGGACCTGTACTTTGGAACAAACTCCCAGTTAATGTACAAACTTCCAGTAGCCTAGGAACCTTTAAGACTAATGTTAAAACCTTGCTGCTAAACTCTGCTTATGATTAAATTAATGTTCATAAGAAATCTGTAGACATGACCCTCTCTCTATATATATGTGTGTGTGTATGTGTACATGTGTATGTATATGTATATATCTCTCTCTCTAAACCCTAAATCTCTCTCTGTCTGATTCCCACCCCAATTTTAATCCCTCATAATTCCCCGCGCTGTCATCTCTCTCTCTCCAGTACCGGGTATGTCTTAGTTAAACAGCAGATCTTTAAATTTTAATTTTAATTGTATACACTGTTATGTTCTTATGTAAAATATAATACTGTATTAAAGAGAACGTTACTGTATTTACAGTAGATAGGCTATATGAAGGTGTCCTACCCTGAGCCAGGTGCAAGGGCTAACCTAATAATCCACAGGCTTATCTGCCCTCTTAATCTACATAGATCTGAGCTGACCTACTTGGTGTATTTGTAATTACAGCTTAGGAATTGTGGTCCGTCACACCTGGTCTGAATACACAACTAACAACTGTATGTCTACTGTATGTAACACTAAATTATGTATTAGTATTGTAACTACTTTGAAAACACTAAACCCCCAACTGTATATAATTATATTTGTAAATACTATGTAAGAAGAATAACCACTGTCGGTGGAAATAAACTTTATTATTATTATTATTATTATATTGCCAACGAGACTACTTAATTTAGTCTAAATTTCCCTGCATATATAGACGCAATTTATCCGACACGTAAGCATATTATATAAACGACCTATTCACAAAATTGGCATATGTTGGGGTGAAATTAATAAAATGTAGATTATAAAATATGTATATTTTCAGTTGATAGATACCGGTAATGTTGGGCATAGCCTAATCAACTCTTTTCATATGTTTCGTTTTATTACCGGTACTTACTTTACATCAGGCAGCTTTGCCATTGTACCAAGATCAATGCCTTAAATTGTGCTTTGTTCCTTATGTTATTTATCATGGAATGTGTCTGTTGATGCAAACGATATACTTGTACCGTATATGTACCTTAACCTACATTTTAATCTATATGAAGAGGTCTAAAGACACACGATTATTCCTTGTCTCTTCATTTAGTATATAATATATACGTTTGTTATATATCTGCCTTTAGGCTACACTTCGTGATGAATCGTATTGTCTCATTATGGAAGGTAAAATAGATTGATATAAACATATCTTGTGTAAGAATGGAATGGTCGAAAACACATGAAAAATCTCCCCTACCCTCACCCGTCCACCATAACAGACATTTCATAATTATAGTGGAGCAGATAACTGCAAATTTCAGGAGAATCGTTCAAATGGTGATGCAAGCATGAAATTTGGTACATGTACCCTTCAAGGTCCATTCTTCTCAGAAATACCGCTGGCCACGCGAACATCCAAGATGGCGGTAATTTTTCAAGATGGCTGCCGTGCCTGACCATATATTGCTTATTTTTTTTTTAATTATTACCTGGTGAACATTTTAAGAGAAAACTGTTTCTTGCTAACCAGATTAATGAGAAGCACTGTTTTGATCATTGTCATAGTCTATAATTGGAATTTTAGAATGGCATCCAAGATGGCGTCCATTAATTTCATATGTTCATATCTAAGCAACTACTGAACATATATACATGATTTTTGGTGTGCACATACATTCTTTGGGTCAGATAATCCAATGGAGCCATTTTCACATTTGTTAGTAAGGACTGAGGCAGTGATGAGATCTTGCAAATATAATAGAGTGATGTCAACACACAACCAGGGCACACTGGTAACATCGCTGCTGTGCAACTCAGCATGGGGTTCAGTGTCAGCTTATTTTACTGTACTATACTATAAGTTGTAGTGTAGTTTACTGTACTATACTATAAGTTGTAGTGTAGTTTACTGTACTATACTATAAGTTGTAGTGTAGTTTACTGTACTATACTATAAGTTGTAGTGTAGTTTACTGTACTATACTATAAGTTGTAGTGTAGTTTACTGTACTATACTATAAGTTGTTGTTGTTGTTGTTGGTTTTCCCCAAGCTGCCTGGCCGAACAGCCCCAAGGCCCGAGCAAGGCCAAGGCTATAACCGAGCGCCCCCCACAGAACCCTCCCTGCCGACCACAATAAAGCCTGGGTGACCGAAGCCACTCCATGGCGGGGAGCTGAGGAGGGCGCGGAAACGCCTGGGAAACCAAAGCCCCACCCAGGGCCCTGTGCCCCTCAGCAATTATGAAGAGAAAGTTGAAGGGCAAAGGAAAGTTGTGACGCTTTGGCTTCCAATCTTGGTAGATTAGGAGGTCAATCCACGCAAGAGACGCCGTCACTTGAGATCTAGAAAATATATAAGTAAAAGGAACAGTCAGAGTAAGCTATGGGTATGGCAGAGATCGCTCAGTTCTCACTCTGATAGACCAGCCCATCACCACTAGGTGATAGGTGTAGGTAAGTTGTAGTGTAGTTTACTGTACTATACTATAAGTTGTAGTGTAGTTTACTGTACTATACTATAAGTTGTAGTGTAGTTTACTGTACTATACTATAAGTTGTAGTGTAGTTTACTGTACTATACTATAAGTTGTAGTGTAGTTTACTGTACTATACTATAAGTTGTAGTGTAGTTTACTGTACTATACTATAAGTTGTAGTGTAGTTTAATTTAGTGTCCCAAATGCTTTCTAACAGCCCCATATCAATTAGCTACTAGACAGTAGTTGGTAGTTAGTAGATAGAGTTAGATAGCCGCACCTGAATTGACAGGGTGTGCCAGCGCGGGAGAGCCGAGCCAAGGGTAAGGGGGCTATACATGACTTGCTCATGTACTTACCTGGATGGTGTACAGATCACACGGGACTTAAATGGCACTGGATGAATGATCGGGCTAGGTGTAGGTCACCCGAACCTAGTTGTATCCCATAAAGTAATGTGTGTGTAATTTCGTTAAGGTGGTAAAAGGATAAACCCTCGGCCTTAATCAGAAAGCAAAATGGCAGATTCAAAATCCATTTTTCCCATAAGACAAACTGACTGGTCAAAATGTTGTCTTTGCTAGAAAGACAAAATAGGTGAAGATTTAACATCACCTAGAACCCATTATTCACTAGAACATGACGGTTATGCCATGCTGGCTACCAACATACCGATGTTTCATGAAATCCAGGAAATGCCATTGATCGTGGATCCAACAAGGCTTGATGAAGGTGACGGCATAGATGCCACTTTGAGAAGAAATCAGGCAAAATACCATGTCAACTGCCGGTTGATGTTTAACAACAGCAAGCTGAATCGCTCAAGGAAACGCCGATCTAATCGTCAAAGTAGTGAGTCTGAAGACAATCATGCAAAGCAACGTCGAACTAGCTATGATGGTCCAAACTTGTATTTTTTGTGAGAAAGTGGCACCTGCATCTGATCTCAGGCAGGTAATGACCATGAACCTTAACAAGAGGCTACAAGAGTGTGCAGAGGCACTTAACGATGGCAAGCTTCTTGCTAAATTGAGTGGTGGAGATGCTATTGCACAGGAGCTAAAGTACCACAGAGTGTGTCTCAGTGCCCTCTACAACAGGGAAAGGTCCACCTGAGAAACCTTGAGAAAAGCTCAAGTGCCACTGATCTGGAGCCAGATGTTTATCCATTAATTTTATCAGAGCTGGTGACATACATTGTTGAAAGCAACCTATGCTCAGAAGAGCCAGTCACATTTCGCCTGGCAGATATATGCCACCTTTACCAACAGCGTCTGCACAACTTGGTGTGGATTTACCACGTGTAAATTCCACCAGACTGAAGGATAAACTTCTGGAAGGAATTCCAGAACTTGAAGCTCATAGAAGTGGAAGAGATGTACTTCTTGCATTTCAGAAAGATGTGGGCAAAGCAATTACACAAATTTCTGATTTTTCAGATGCTGCTAAAGCAGCAAAGATTCTAAGAAAATGCATGCTTGAACATCAATCAAAATTTGATGGCACATTTCCAGCTGGTTGTGTGCAAAATGCCATACCTCCCCTTCTGCTTCAGTTTGTGGGGATGGTTGAACATGGAGCTGACATCAAGTCTCAACTGAGATTTGGAGTTTCAAAGTCTGATCAGGCCATTGCCCAATTGATGCAGTTTAACTGCTACTCCCGATACAAAGAGGGAGCTGCTACACATAGGCACTCAAAAGACAGAGAAACACCATTCCCAGTTTACATGGGACTCTCAGTCTATGCCAAAACCTGGAAAAGAAACCTGGTCGAAATGCTGCATGAGCATGGCCTCAGCATCTCATATGACAGGGTGTTGGAGGTCTCAGCTGAATTAGGAGATGCCACAGTCAACAAGTATGTCGAGGAGGGTGTGGTCTGTCCACCAGTACTGCGTAAAGAGTTGTTCACCACTGCCGTGATGGACAACATCGACCACAACCCTTCCGCAACAACTGCCACAACCTCCTTCCATGGGACTAGCATTTCTGTATTTCAACATCCCACCAAGGTAAATGGTGGCCAGGAGCGTAAAAAACTCAGGCTTGGACCTGAGAAAGTCAAGGCCGTTCCAGAACTTCCTTAGGCATAATGACAACAAGACGGAGTTGTTCCAGTTCCTGGTTGCCCAAATGTCTGCACCAAACTTGGTAATTGTCACAAAGGGATCTGCAGTCCTCAGCACTCATGAAACTGGTCTTCAAGGACTGGACAAGTGCTCTCATGAGGAAGCTGACAGCAGCATCTTTGTGCATGCCAAATATGCTGCAGAACATGGGAGCAAAGCCATCATGGTCAAGGCAAATGATACAGATGTTGTGGTCATTGCAGTGAGTGCCTTTCCAGCCCTTCAGAGTTTGGGGCTAGAGCAGTTATGGGTGGCATTTGGTCACGGTCAAAGCCGGCGCTGGATCAGTGTGCATGGCCTGTATCGCTGTATGGAGCAGGAGAAGGCTAAAGGCATGTTATTCTTTCATGCCTTCACAGGGTGTGACACTGTTTCAGCCTTCCGTAACAAGGGAAAGAAAACTGCCTGGCAGACATGGGATGTTTGTCCAGAGGCCTCCCCTGTCTTCTCCAAGCTGAGCCAGTACCCTCTTACAGTGGAAGATGGTGACCTGGAGATACTGGAGAGGTTTGTCATACTGATGTATGACAGGTCCAGCACTGCTACCACTGTGGATGAGGCCAGGCTTGACATGTTTGCCAGAAAACAGAGGCCTTATGAGGCCATTCCACCAACAAGAGAAGCTCTGCTTCAGCACACTAGACGAGCTGCCTTCCAGGCTGGTTGTGTTTGGGCCCAAGCAACCCAGTGTCAACCAGAAGCAGAGAGTCCTGCTGACTGGGGATGGCAGAAGGTTGGTGAAGAATGGCACGTCTTCTGGACAGCCAACTCCCCCATAGCCAAGAGTTGCGAACAGCTGACCAAATGTGGCTGTAAATCAGACTGTCGTGGCAGGTGCAAGTGCTACAGGCTGGGTCTCTCCTGTACAGCTCTGTGCACTTGCAAATGTGAGGTGTGAGTCTTTGATTCTATGGTATTTTTACTAATGTTATTATTTTGTACTCAATGGATATGTATAAATGGTGTGAATTAGGCCGTTTCCTACGATATAATCTTCCTTCACTTTGTCTAGTTACTTATGACCCTGATGAGTTAATAATGTGACAAGTCTTTCTAATTCTCTGACCTCAAAAATGTAGGATTAGATGAAAAAATCATTTGTCTAGCTCTACAAATAGCTAAGATATCACAAAATTTGTCTTTAACCCCAGAAGGCCGATGCACTACTCAAATAGCACGGCTTTAAATAGCCTGCTGATGGCTGCTATTTACTTGTATGACGTCACGGTACTTTTGCGGTAATTTTCACCGAGTTCCAATATCACCGAAACTACCGTGATGTCAACACAATGGGTTTAAGGAAATTTCACTATGGCAAAGGTGCGTAAACACGGAAAATCACGGAAAAGTTACCTCACGAAAACAAGCAATATCTCAGTAACTACTGGGCCTATGGAGCTGAATTTTTTTACGAGACAAAAGCTGAAAGTGACCTCTCTCATGTGGTTTATGACTCATTTCTCTATCTTTATTCTTTGATTAGCTATTAAGCCATAAACACTACCGAAAATCGCCAAAAAAATCCGGCCTCCTCGGGTTAATGGCGGCCATCTTGGACGCCATCTTAGTTAAAGTCTAATATGCAACTGCTTTGAACAAAATTACCTTCACTTACCACGTTAGAGCCCCCAAAAAATGGATTGGACAGTATTCATGTCTTTTTTTCTTTCAATTAACTGACCCATAACAGTAGGACTCAGTCAGATGTGTCGGCCATCTTGAAAAATGGTCGCCATATTGAATTTTTGCGTGGCCAGCGGTATGTGCTTTGAAAGTGAGCTTTGAAGAATACCTGTACCAAATTTCATGCTTGCCTCACCATTTGAACGATTGTTTTACTTATCTGCTTCACTAATATACATCATTAATGTGGTTAATAGATTGTTGGTGTCCTATTAATCTTTTGTTTTCAGTTGGCTTTGCATAGGATACGGTAATCTAGTGTAGGCTAATGGTATACGCTTTGCCGTGAATTGCGGTTACCTCCCTAATATATCGATAAACATAAATGTGTATACAAATATATTGTGTAAAATGAGACAAATAAATATCAGTACAGATAATTGTTAAGCCTAGTCCTTTATACAGGAAGATATTAGACAGTTTCCAGACGGCGATGGATGATAAAGAGCTTTGCGCTTTATATACAATTTTTTTTTTTTTTTTTTACTCTTATTGACCGTTGCTGTCTGATAGGTACTGTATGCATCTGTAGTTTTATGAATGAAATAAGGCCTATATATATTTGGGTAAAATTACTTATGATATGTTCATAATAATCCAAACATCCACACATATTAAAGGAGAGAGCTCAATATTCAGTCTTATCATCTATTCATCATATTGTTTTATGTTACTGCTTTGAAGCTTGTTATTGTTTCCTTAATATATTTTCCTTACATCTTTGATTGTTTGAAATCAATACAAAAGCACATTGTCTTGTTCGTGTGTGCTAAAACAACCTGGTACAACACAAACTTGACCAGCTCTTTGTGTACAAGCGCGCGGCAGCCCCGTACCATAGGGCCAGGAACTGGTTTGTTTATTATTGTCACGTGACATGACGTCACGGCCACTATGAATACCCGCGCACTGCTCACCTCACTCCTTCCTTCTTTCTCACAGCTGTTTTCTCGCCTCCCCATCCTCCCGCGCTCGAGAAATATATCTACCTCTATAGTATATAATCAGTCACGGTCGGACCCGTGACACGGCCCATTCATGAAATGTGGAGCACAGTGAGGCAACCGGTTTCAGAGGTCGTGTGGCATCACAGACTGTGTATTTTTGTATCTTTATACTTGATATTGACAGATTACTTGAATTTAGAGGCGATAATAGGGTTAGGTGGTGGCTGATAACTACCGTGTTTGATGGAGGAGCAATAATGGATTGGTGATTCTCACAGGTAAGCTACGGTAGCCCTGTCCGTTTCTTAGTCATTAATATGCGACTTTAACCTCATGACTAAGGGACAAGTGGCTTATTTCCACACTTTTGGTAATTCACTATATTGACAAAAATTAGGGGACGGTGTGAAAAAAGCTGTGTCAATATATCATACTGATCCAACTTTTTGTTAATAAGTTATTCCCGAAAACGATGCCACACGGCCTCTGAAACCCATAGTAGTCGTCTCTCTACCGCTCTCTTGAATGCTTCCCTAATTTCTTCGTCCTGCAACCTCTCGACCCTCTTCGCCACTCCACCTTTCTCTCGCCCCCCTCCAGCTCTCGTCACCCACTTCTTTTGTATCCAAATTTTAGCTACTAATACATAATTGTCAGACAGACCCCCCCCCCCCTCCCTCAATACCCCTATACACCCTAGCATCCAGCACAGATGTCTTCATTCGTTCATCCACACACATAAAATATACCGGTACCAATGTGGTTTATGAATTATCTTGCCCGAACGAACGAAGGTTGTAAACTTCGAAACATGAACTACATTGGTATGACAACAACTGAGCAGACGACACTAAGCAGACGACTCACTATGCACCTACAATCTGGCTCAATCAAAGATCATAATTTATGAAACAATAACACAAATCCACCCTCAGTAGAAAAGAATTATCAGTCAACACAAAGATTTTAAAGTATTGTCAAGACACTACACAACTCCAAATAACTGAAGCCTTACTATTCCTGGACAACAAATCGACACTAAACAACCAAACCACAGGCCAAGATCGAGTACTAACTCTTTTTAACCAAAATACACGACCAACACTTATGCAACGTTATACCGAGACAATGAACACCCGCACAGAGAGCACCCCATACAATCTAAGACATCAGTCACATTCGAGCTAGCAATAAAATCGTAAGTCCCGATAATTAACTCTGGTGTATTTTAGTGACATGTGTACGCTTAAATATTAACTCCGACCCAGTGTTATACCGCTATGTTTTTTTGTTTTTTTTAGATTAAATTAATTTTGCGTAATTCGATATATAAGTTATATTTATGTATTTAATTTAATGCATGAGAACACTCACTTGATCTTTAAATTTGTTTTAAACTATAGTACTTCATATTTGGAAGAAACGTATATTAATTTATATTTGTATTAACTATTACAGATATAAATCTACTGAAGATGTGCAAAGGAAGCACGAAACGTCTAGTGAATAAACTAATATGACAAATAATATGAAAATTAAAGTATTATTCAGCACCTAATTGAAATATATAATCATGAACTTTGGAAATATAATATATCATTTGAGTGATGAAATAAAACAAACACTGAGAAATATTGAGAAAACAAACTACATAATTATAAAAAGTTAGCAATAAATAAATATGCCTTGTTCTTTAACAAATTTTGCCTCAATGGAAACATACTGGCCACTTATACGAATATATATAAATATATATGCTACTAAACATGAAGAAGGGGGATCAGAAAAACTACCCACCCCCATTAATTCGGCCATGAACTCTTCCATTGCCGATTCGCCGCACTTCATAATTTGTGGGATGGACATGAAATTGCCATACAATGCACTTTCTAAACCAAACGAACCCATTTACAGTTACAAAGACTATTTGTTATACCATTATAAATATTTTCCGTATGATTCATAAAATCTTACGAAATTCTCTAGCGCAATCGAAAGAGACAATGCTTGTCAAGGCGAACGTGGACGGCGTGATAAAGGATACTGGAAACACTAAATAAGATGGTCACTAATTTTACCATGGATTTTTTTATTTTTCCCTGTTAGTTTTCATCAATATATAGTGTTTGGAAATAATTACAACCCTCGGCGAAACCGTTTTCCCCATTATACAACGATCTTAAGACACGCCGCCCGATAGTGGGGAGGGCTATGAAGTACAGGGAAAATGAGAGGTTAAATGCGTAAAACGGCGATAAAAACGTATTTTAGCAAAACTTGGCTCGGGTTTTAAGGTATTTCAAAGGCCTAAAACCCAATATTTCGAAAACCCGAGCCAAGTTTTGGCCAAAGCTGGCTCGGATTTTGCGAGGGGATGGATGTAGAGTTCGGGCGTACGGTCGTCATTGTTTACATAGGGCGATCGCCGCGGTCGCACTTACGTTCCCGTCTATTTCGACGCTATATTTTCTGCTATTTGCCCCCTGTCATTACTACATGAATACTAGGTTTGGTTAGGTTAAAATAGATGGGAACATGATGGGGAAAGGTCCGACGCCACTACGCGTAATGTAAACAAAGATGGCGGTACGCCCGCTCACTACATCCTACCCTTTGCGAGTTTGTAGACAAAAAAATGACAGTAACCTCATTTAGAAATTTGGCTCAGGTTTTCCGAAATTGCAAAGCCATAAAACCTGAATTTTGGAAAACCCGAGCCAAGTTTTGGCAAAACTTGGCTTGGATTTTGCGAGTTTAAAGAGTAAACAAATTAAAGTAACCTAATTTAGAATTTTGGCTCATGTTTCCCTAAATTGCAAACCCCAAAAAGCATAATTTTGGAAAACCCGAGCCAATTTTTGGCAAAACTTGGATCAGATTTTGAGAATCTAAAAAGACTAACGAAATGTCGGAAATTGGCTTATGATTTCCCTAATTGCAAAGCCATATAACCAGATTTATCGAAAACGTAGCACTTATTTAAATCATAAATATCCAGTAACATAGACCTAGTACATTGGATACAAGCCTAATCCACACCTAACGCCTACAATGTGTCCGTAGTACCTACAGTAGTAGGCCTACGTGGGATACAACACGAACCCTTACCGGTGCCATGGCGGTTGGGCCGCCGCCCATTTAGTATTCGGGCGTATCTATAAATACTACCGCAACTACGAATCTTGTTTCTGAGACCTAGTATATTAACCTAACCAAACAACCCAACCTAACCTAACCTAGACCCAGTACGTGGGATACTAAACTAGCCCTTGCATGCCAGCAACAGCGGATTCATAGTACCCAGTACGTGGGCTACTAAACTAGCCCTTGCATGCCAGCAACAGCGGGAGACAGGTGAAAATGGCGTGTGTACGAATTGGTGCCGTCTATAGGAAGGTATTGACAACCATGTTACGAAAAATTTCCATTCTAGTACCATATATTTTTATTAGGTTTGGCCAAGGCTTAAAACACATTTTCATATGATGTTTAGAGCATATAAAATCCATATTTGTTTTCAAATATTGCAAAATAATTGGTGACCAACTTATTTAGTTATACTAGGATGCTTAACCCTTTTTTATTTATATTAACCCTCTCACGTTCTTGACGCAATGTTGAGCCTATTAGGGATACTTTAAAGCCTGTGTTACCATCAGGGGTATTTAGAAACCTTTAGTTTAGTTACTTCAACTTCTGCAGTTGTCTTTGAGTTAGCTGTGGGCAGAAAACTAATTTTGGAGAGGTAATTATAAGAGTGAGAGAACTCTATTTATTATTGCTAATCTGGCAACCTCTGCGTCATAAACACGTGAAAGGGTTAAGGAGAAGGGAAGTCCTAATTGAAGAATGTAACTAAATTCATACACAAGTAGTAGGATCCATATTGCAGTATATCGTACAGGGAATTTTACAAGTAGTCCTACCATACTAGGGCCAAATGTATATAACTTACTTCTATCCCAACCAAGCTCGAGAGTCATTAATATTTAGTATATCTCACAAATACAATCAATACATTTCGGAATGAGTTGCGAGTTGCGTGGGTGTACTTGTAAAAATCCCTGTATGATATCTTGGAATAAGGATTATACGACTTTCCACTAATTTCCCTCTATCAAACACCATCTTTCCTCCTACAAACTTGATCTTCATTTTCTCACTGAAACTCAGGTGTCTGAAGCAACTGCCAGCAGCCCCTTCTATGTAGCCTCCTACTTTCTATATCCTAGTTTCAAAGCCAAAGGTGGATGCTCTGTACACGTACACAACAAATTCACTTGCTCTAGTATTCCTGACTTAGACTCCTCTGAATGTTCAACTTTATGGCTCAAACTATCCTGTCATTCTCATACTAAATATTTCTGTGCTGTCTATCCTTCCCCTGTTAGTTTTCATCAATATATAGTGTTTGGAAATAATTACAACCCTCGGCGAAACCGTTTTCCCCATTATACAACGATCTTAAGACACGCCGCCCGATAGTGGGTGAGGGCTATGAAGTACAGGGAAAATGAGAGGTTAAATGCGTAAAACGGCGATAAAAACGTATTTTAGCAAAACTTGGCTCGGGTTTTAAGGTATTTCAAAGGCCTAAAACCCAATATTTCGAAAACCCGAGCCAAGTTTTGGCCAAAGCTGGCTCGGATTTTGCGAGGGGATGGATGTAGAGTTCGGGCGTACGGTCGTCATTGTTTACATAGGGCGATCGCCGCGGTCGCACTTACGTTCCCGTCTATTTCGACGCTATATTTTCTGCTATTTGCCCCCTGTCATTACTACATGAATACTAGGTTTGGTTAGGTTAAAATAGATGGGAACATGATGGGGAAAGGTCCGACGCCACTACGCGTAATGTAAACAAAGATGGCGGTACGCCCGCTCACTACATCCTACCCTTTGCGAGTTTGTAGACAAAAAAATGACAGTAACCTCATTTAGAAATTTGGCTCAGGTTTTCCGAAATTGCAAAGCCATAAAACCTGAATTTTGGAAAACCCGAGCCAAGTTTTGGCAAAACTTGGCTTGGATTTTGCGAGTTTAAAGAGTAAACAAATTAAAGTAACCTAATTTAGAATTTTGGCTCATGTTTCCCTAAATTGCAAACCCCAAAAAGCATAATTTTGGAAAACCCGAGCCAATTTTTGGCAAAACTTGGATCAGATTTTGAGAATCTAAAAAGACTAACGAAATGTCGGAAATTGGCTTATGATTTCCCTAATTGCAAAGCCATATAACCAGATTTATCGAAAACGTAGCACTTATTTAAATCATAAATATCCAGTAACATAGACCTAGTACATTGGATACAAGCCTAATCCACACCTAACGCCTACAATGTGTCCGTAGTACCTACAGTAGTAGGCCTACGTGGGATACAACACGAACCCTTACCGGTGCCATGGCGGTTGGGCCGCCGCCCATTTAGTATTCGGGCGTATCTATAAATACTACCGCAACTACGAATCTTGTTTCTGAGACCTAGTATATTAACCTAACCAAACAACCCAACCTAACCTAACCTAGACCCAGTACGTGGGATACTAAACTAGCCCTTGCATGCCAGCAACAGCGGATTCATAGTACCCAGTACGTGGGCTACTAAACTAGCCCTTGCATGCCAGCAACAGCGGGAGACAGGTGAAAATGGCGTGTGTACGAATTGGTGCCGTCTATAGGAAGGTATTGACAACCATGTTACGAAAAATTTCCATTCTAGTACCATATATTTTTATTAGGTTTGGCCAAGGCTTAAAACACATTTTCATATGATGTTTAGAGCATATAAAATCCATATTTGTTTTCAAATATTGCAAAATAATTGGTGACCAACTTATTTAGTTATACTAGGATGCTTAACCCTTTTTTATTTATATTAACCCTCTCACGTTCTTGACGCAATGTTGAGCCTATTAGGGATACTTTAAAGCCTGTGTTACCATCAGGGGTATTTAGAAACCTTTAGTTTAGTTACTTCAACTTCTGCAGTTGTCTTTGAGTTAGCTGTGGGCAGAAAACTAATTTTGGAGAGGTAATTATAAGAGTGAGAGAACTCTATTTATTATTGCTAATCTGGCAACCTCTGCGTCATAAACACGTGCAAGGGTTAAGGAGAAGGGAAGTCCTAATTGAAAAATGTAACTAAATTCATACACAAGTAGTAGGATCCATATTGCAGTATATCGTACAGGGAATTTTACAAGTAGTCCTACCATACTAGGGCCAAATGTATATAACTTACTTCTATCCCAACCAAGCTCGAGAGTCATTAATATTTAGTATATCTCACAAATACAATCAATACATTTCGGAATGAGTTGCGAGTTGCGTGGGTGTACTTGTAAAAATCCCTGTATGATATCTTGGAATAAGGATTATACGACTTTCCACTAATTTCCCTCTATCAAACACCATCTTTCCTCCTACAAACTTGATCTTCATTTTCTCACTGAAACTCAGGTGTCTGAAGCAACTGCCAGCAGCCCCTTCTATGTAGCCTCCTACTTTCTATATCCTAGTTTCAAAGCCAAAGGTGGATGCTCTGTATACGTACACAACAAATTCACTTGCTCTAGTATTCCTGACTTAGACTCCTCTGAATGTTCAACTTTATGGCTCAAACTATCCTGTCATTCTCATACTAAATATTTCTGTGCTGTCTATCCTTCCCCTAACTCTACTGATTTCCAAATTCTTTGAAAATCTAAACTCCAAAGTAGAACACATCCTTTCCATCTCTCCTTTCTCAGAAATCTCCATCTTAGGAGATTTCAACATTCACCACTGCCAATGTCTCTCCTCTCATTCCACTGAACAACCTGATGAACAAGCCTACATCTTTTCTATCCTAAATGACCTAGAGCAGTTGGTTCAGCAACCCTACCGTATCCTGGATTGGTTATGAGATTGGCCCAACATTCTTGACTTGTTTCTAACTCCTAATCTTCCCTCTTATTCTGTCGATCTTTTCTCTCCTTTGGGCTCCTCCGACCATAAAATTACCTCTGTCACCTGTCCTATCTCCCCAGTACAGCTACCAAATCCTCCCAGCTGGCGGCGCTTGGGGCGCTTTGGTACCTCAGACTGGGAGGCTCTTCAGCAGTACTTCTTTGATTTTCCATGGAATTATTTTTGCTTCCATGGCAGGGTACCGTCGGTGAGTGCTGAACGCATTACCAGGGTAATCTTCTCGGGCATTGAGGCATTCATTCCGTTTTCTTGCTCACAGATTAATTTAAAAAAAATCTTGGCTTACTCACGCTTGTTCTACTGCTATCCGCAATAAGGAGGAAGCATTAAAACAATACCGACACCTTCAACCTCAAGATTTTCATTTTTCCTATGTTTCTGCCCGGAATCAAGCCAAATCTGTTCTTTGACTCGCCAAACACTCTTTCATCAATAATACATGAACTGAACTATCCAATTCTAGCTCTTTCCAAGCTTTCTGGCATCTAACCCATAACCTATTCAACAATTTTTCTTCTATGTCTTTCCCTCCTCTTTTCCACTCTAACGGCACTATCGTCACTTTTTCTTCTGACAAAGCTGAACTCTTCGCTCAAATTTTCACTCTCCACTCTGCGACAGAAAGCAAAGAGTAGTCATAAACGGTGTGACGCATGTCCACATGTGAGCATGCTGTACAGAACGCCTAGTCATGCCCCACTCTCGCTAGGATCGTCAGGGCAGGAACTTTGGCTGTAGTCTATGTAGAGTTTCCTAACTTAGTTCGTGTGAGCCGTTGTACTATAAGTATTATGAATATGTATTTTGTTTTCATCTGAGTCAACGAGTTCTATTTTATATCATTAGTTATAAGTATTGTGTGTAAAACTTATTTGTAATGATGGGAAGAGAAACAGCCACAGTTAGGTGTCAGTGGGTACACCAGGCAGGAGGTAGGCCTAACTCACTAGCACTCCTCCCTCCCTCAGTGCTAGGGGAGTCTTTGTGTATCCCAGAGGAGAGAGAGAAATTACGTAATGGTTGTCAGTGGGCGGTCCTTAGTAGTTCACGTTGGGCTCACTAGAGGGCCGGGTATAAAAGGGAAGTCTAGCCATTTTTTCATCAGAACTCATTAGGCAGAGCGACTTCTCATTTCCCTTGCTAACTATATATATTCTTCTGACTGATGGGAACTTTCTCTACTACCTTACATTCTTATCTCCTCTTTTCCCTGCCCTTGTTTAACTTCCATGGTCCCGTTGGTGCAGAGCTAGTCAGCCAACGTATTATCGCTTGAGTTCTCACGAGATACTTGCCTATTAGATAGCCTATTTTGGAAGGGTTGACTTAGAATAGGATTGATTTATGTTTGTTGCACTTGTATATGCATTTCCCTGTGTGTTATTATTATTATTCCTGTTTTCTGCTGGTCTAGGTAATGCTAGACTGGGGTAAGGCTTTTCTGTGTTACGAGTTGTTGTTTGATGCAGTGGTTAAGCGATAAACCTGCATACTCGTTTCGGTTCAGTGAAGCCTGGGTTGTCTTCGCGGCTGACTGTGTTGAGTTTATAATTTACAGTGCGTGAGGGCAAGAGCCTAACCACCCTGTATTTTATTAACAGTTTGTTTTTACTTTGTCAAGGAGCCGGGAGAAAACCAGATACAAGGGATCTGGATTTCTCAAAGTGCACTTGTTAGTTTTAACGTAATACTTTAAACAGTCGTGAGGACTTCGCTAGGCTACAAGCCGTTTTTGCTCAGTCACTGCTACCTTTTGCCCACAGTACCCCAGCTAGACTTTACTCGATTAGTAGATACAGAATAGTATTGAAGCTTTCCTTATGTATGACATTGTTTATGCACTATTGATTTCATGTGTTGCAAGCTTGGCTACTTTAGTGATTAGTGGCCCACGAGCACAATCCGAGTAGGCTATTGCCGTTGCATTTGCGGAGTACTTCCTTTTAATGTTTGCCATTTACTATTGCATATTCTTTTAATTATTCTTATGCCAATTTAAGCCTTTAATAGTATTTAATTGCCAGTGTTTTTGCTTATTGAATTACTGTTCAAAATCCGATACGTACTTCTTACGAGCATCCGAGAAGCATCTAACTTTTTTCAGAAGATTCCTTGCTCGATGCTTAAGGACTATTAATTAACGTAACGTAATAGTGCCGATCCGAAGTAGAGGGTGGTGGACTTCTTAAGTTCATAGTCAAGGGTGGATTACTTCGGCTTCGGCCAACACTATTCTTTGGTGTTGTTGTTTTTTACTTCATTGTTTGATTGTTGACCAGACTAGATAATTCCTGTCTCTTTATTAGTCTGTTGTTGAACACTAGTACCGAGTTCTTGTATACCCCGTTATAGCAGATTGAACTCTGGAGGGTATTGGTGTTTTTTGTTCGGCTGGCAGTACTCAGGGGTTGGGATCGTGTGTTTCCGTTGTGGCAGCGAGCCGTATTCGAGTCCTGATTGAGAGCCCTTGTGTACCCGAGTGCCAGTTCGTAACAATGGTTAGGCATCAAAATGGACCAATGTAAGTAGCGGGGTACCCCAGGGATCGGTACTAGGACCAATTATCTTTCTAATTTACATCAACGTCATAGATGAGGGTCTCACCTGTACAATCTCAAAATTTGCTGACGATACAAAAATTGCAAATTGCGTACTCTCAAAAGAACAAGTTGACGATATGCAACACAATCTAGATAAGTTGTCACGTTGGGCCCAAATTTGGCAAATGAGTTTCAATGCGGATAAATGTAAAGTACTACATATCGGATACCAAAATGAGAAAGCAAACTATTCGATGAATGGCACTCAGCTTAAGAATGTAAACAGAGAAACCGATCTGGGAGTAACAATATCGAGTAACCTAAAACCGAGTCAACAATGTTCAGAAGTTGTTAAGAAAGCAAACAAAATAATTGGCTTTATAGGCAGGTCATTTGAGCGTAAATCCAAAGAAGTTATCCTAACCCTTTACAATTCCTTAGTCCGCCCTTTTCTGGAATACTGCGTTCAATCCTGGTGCCCTTATTACCAAAAAGATATAGACAAGCTAGAACGAGTTCAACGTAGAGTTACCAAAATGATACCTAGCCTAAAGAACAAACCATACGAGGAGCGTCTTAGAGAATTAAATCTATTTCCTTTAACCCAGCGCAGATTAAGAGGCGACTTAATTCAAGTTTTCAAAATCAATCAATCAAAAATAGTAGTGAAAGGGGGTTAGAGGGAAGTGGGGATAGGGCAAGAATAAGTTGGATTGAAGTAAATTTTAGTCAGAGAGAAAGGTTTCCAGGCTTGACTGGAACTGCCTGAGGGTTTTACTGATTTAGCTGCTGAAGAGACTGGCCAGGGCAAGGTCGACAGGGGCGCGTTGGGGGAGACTCCTTGCTGGCATGGTATCATCTGCCATTTCCGACATTGTCTGTTCGGGGGGGGGGGGGGGGGGTTGTGAGCCTCATGGTTTTTTATATGTTTTTGTCATGTGAGAGCGTGTTCAAAATAATCAAAGGCATCGACAATATGAACTGTAGTAAGTACTTCACTATCGACTAATCTAATTACACGTGGGGAAACGGTTGCAAAATTATCGGTAAATCTTTTAACTCGCACGAATCTAAGAATTTCTTCTTCAATCGAGTTGTCAACTTGTGGAATGGGCTTCTCCGAGACCTTATAGACTGCAGCACCGTTGATTCATTTAAACTTCGCCTAGACAAATATCTTGCATCAAACCCGCGACTGACTGCGTTTGTAAATTAATAACTTTATTTTATCCCCCCCTCAGTTACTAACCCATCTGTCCCCTACTAACTTCCTAATCCTGCGACGGACATTAGTTCCAGGGCAGTAGTTCCATTTCCAATGTTTCCTTACCCACTCTAAACCACTGCTTGGACAATTGATCCTCAGTGTTTTGGAGGACAAGCAGCCTAGAAGGGTCACCAGATCTGTTGTTGCTTGATTTCCTTTGTACTCCTTTGTACTTGTGCCTAATATCCTAATCTCTTCTAAAGATGTACTTTCTACCCTCTTTGGGCTTAATACTAAGAAACCGCACGGACCAGATGGTATTCCTCCTGTTGTGTTAAAAAACTTTGCTTCCGTATTGACTCCCTGCCTAGGCAAACTCTTTTGTCTCTGTCTCTCATCTAATATCTTTCCTTCTTGCTGGAAGTTTGCTCTCATTCAACCTGTCCCAAAGAAGGGTGACTTATCTCAACCCTCCAATTGCTCTCATTTCTTGAATCTCTAAAGTTTTTGAAACTCTTCTTACTTCAATATTTCGTAATTATCTCTCTTCTCAAAATCTACTGATGATCTTCTTTCATATCCTATCACATTTTCGCGATTTCGAGGTTCGATCATGGTGGTTCGTTTTCCGATTGTGGGTCCCTTACTGTAAAGTTCCATTTTCATGTCAAGTCCAGATCTACTGTAGTCTATGTGAAAGCATATGATTCTCTCGGGACACCACACCCTGGACATAAGCATCTAAACTATTACACACCCAACACAGTTCGACTGTCCATACCAGCATAACGCCCTTTTTTCCACTCTGGCCGATAGGGTTTCCTGTCGTCCCACTCTTGTACGTACAGTACCTCTTCATTTCTCAATCTGTCTCTACGCGTCACTCCAGTCATACTCCTCAA
This sequence comes from Lithodes maja, assembly GCA_037953745.1. Taxonomy (NCBI): domain Eukaryota; kingdom Metazoa; phylum Arthropoda; class Malacostraca; order Decapoda; family Lithodidae; genus Lithodes; species Lithodes maja. Next base: position 80,310 of record JBAKBP010003740.1, on the reverse strand, counting down.
ACAGCTCATCTCCATCACATCCAACATTCTTTTCTCTTTTCTGTGCAGACCCCAGGTTTCAGGCCCATGCATCATTGTTGGTACAACTGTCCCTTAATACATTACACTTTTAGCTTTCATTCCGATATTTCTCACCTTCCACATATTTCCCAGTGCGCCAAAAAGTTTCCTTCCCTCACTCACCCTGTCTTACCTCCATTTCCACACCTTCGCCCTTGATTATCACTCTTCCTAGATATTTAACCCTTGTCTAGCAGGGTGTTTTGGGCACATTTGGGCATATTCAGGCCCTCCTGCATGATAAATCAAGCATCTGCATGACAAAAAAAAAATATTTAGCAAAAAACTAGGCACTAAAAGCTTCAAAATGAGATCAGAACGAGCTACGTAGCACTCGTGGTTCTCTTGCAGTGGTGCCACGAACATGGAGGTTTAGCATATATCGGTATATTTTTCCCAGCTATGCTCACTACTGGCTACACTGCCGGCCTCTTGAGAACACAGGGAACATGAGTTAATGGGCGGCGGTAAGCCCTGGGAGTCGGCTGTCTTGCCCGCTGCTCTCCCGGCCATTTGCACTCGATTTTAACCCTTTAAAAGTCTTAATAATGCTCCTAACTTGCTGCAAATTGGTGCACGACTTAAGTCGAGCGCCGCTCTTTAAGGGTTAAAACACTCCACGTGTTCCAGCATTTCCCCATCCAGTCGTACATTTAGATTCACCCTACAAGCATCTCTATTACACACCATTACTTTACTTTTGTTTGACATTCACCTTCAGCTTCCTCCTCCCACATACCACATGAAACTCTTTACTACTCGTTGCAGCTTCACCTCAGAATCTGCCACCAGTGCTGTGTCATCAGGAAACAGCAACTGATTCAACTCCCAATCACCACCATTCTTTCCTACTAAATCCAATCCTCTGCCTATGTTAAGATGTATAATTGGTCAAAGTTTTAAAGTTTAAACACAAACAAACACTCATCTCTGAATCAATGCATAAGTAACATAAACCTACCAACTGATTGTGATACAACAATTATATTTTGTCAATTTGTCATTGTCAACTGATTAAGCCTAATGCACTTCATTGTAAAAATAAGTAGTATTGCACAAGTTGCTACAACCCTTATTAAGGATAATACATTTTTCTAATATTTTTTGGTGATATAAACCAATGTGCCTGGTAATCTGACCTTATTTTATGTAGTACCCTGTACCCACAAACATCCTGCAACCACAAAACTACCTGAGTTGACGTCTGCGATAGCGTAAAATAGTCGTTGGTAGAGAAGTCTAACAAACCCATCACATGAATCACCACGAGACTATCACCTGGTTCTTTCAAGGAAAACTAAGGTTGCTATCCTCTTGTACGTCTGTGGTAGTACAGTGGTTAGCGCGCTAGTTTAGCATGCCTACTGACCAGGGTTCGAAACCGCACCAGGTCCAGATATTTTCGGGAGGGTTAAATTCCCTTCGCACATAGCATTTCAGTTCAGTTGCATGGGATAAATGCATCTTGTAGTTCTTGAGCTTTCCTTCTTTCATAATAGATTAAGAATTTATATAGTTAGCTACAAGCAACCTCGTTAGGATCAGCGAATGTTGTTGCTTCCTTTCCTTTGTATTCCTTTGTACATACATACATAATGTCCTATTAATAGACGTTATGAATTATATATATACACAAGTTTTGGAAGTTTTATGAGGGTCTTGGGACTTGTGGGGAGTGGGAGGGGGGGGGGGGGCAAATGAAGCCACTGCCTAGGGGAAGACCAAAAGACCTAGGATCGCGGGGGCCTCCAGCAACCCCCAGGTCCCAGGCCTCCTTGGGAGGTTCTGGTCTCAACAGGCAGGCACGCAGCGGATCACGCCACAATGCCCGCCCACATTACTTCCAAGCACATACATCGGCTCCCCGGGATAGCCTGATGGACTATTATGTAGCACAATTGGTTCCTAATCCCAACTCCCTACGACCGCGTTATCAATCCCAACTCCCTACGACCGCGTTATCAATCCCAACTCCCTACGACCGCGTTATCATTCTATTCACAAGCATTCTCCATTGATTCCTAACCTCACCTATCATCACTACTTCTTTTGCCTGTTCTTCAGTCATCTATCAAACTTCCAGTTTTTTCACACCATCTCTCCATCTCCATCGAGGTCTTTCTCTCAATCTATCTCCCCTTATTTCTGACTCACATATTATCTTTATAAACCTTTCATCTCCCATGTCCATATCAGCATAGCACCTTTTTTTCCGCTCTGGCCTATAAGGGTTTTTGTTGTCCTACTCTCCTACTTACCTCTTCACTCCTCAATCTGTCTCTACGCGTTAGTCCACACATACTTCTCAAACAGCTCATCTCCATCACATCATATATAAACATAAATACTTCTGGAAATATTGCAAGAACAACCCAATGCATCGCCTAACAGTTAACAGATTAGGTAACAGTGCGGACTGGAATATGCCTGGGTGAAAGTAGTGTGTGTGTGTTTGTGCGTTGTGTTTTGTTTTCTATGTGGATGCCTGTGACGAGTGTCTCCCCTAGAGTTGAAAGAGTGACAGGGCCAAAATCAAGGAATGTACTAGCCAAAATGCCTGGACAATGGAGTTTTATGATATTCAAGTCATAAGATGAGGAAAAGATGGATTTAGGGAGAGAGTTCCAGAGTTCAGCTGTTGAAAAGAAGAAAGATTGAGAATAACGTTTCACTCTTGGGTTGGAGAGTTGCACAGAGTTAGGGGTGGGATTGAGTTGCGCAAGTCGGGTGCTACGTGCTCTCTGTTGAGGTGGTATTCATTGAGAGAGCTCTGAGGAACACTGATTATTGTAATAGCGGTAGAATAACAAGAGAGATGCAACATTGCGGCGACGAGAGAGCGATTGCAGAGAATCAGTGAGTGGACGTGTGTTAATGAGACCAAAAGCATTTTTTTCTACTTTTTTTAGAAGTGCTGTGTGAGAGGATTCCCCCCAAACATGTGAACAATACTCAACACATGGACACACTGTGCCCCTGTTAAGAGCAAGAAGCTACAGTATGTAGGGGTAAAGAACCCCCGGTGGTGGTTGAGCACACCCAGCTTCTGGGAAGCTGTTGTAGCAAGAGTATAAATATGATCTTTCTAAGAAAGGTCTGATGACAAAGATACACCAAGAATATTGAAAACAGATAAAGGGGTTGATTTGTGTATTGTTGACGAGCAATTGATAGTTGTTGAGGTAGATTGTGCCGAGTAGATGGAAGGAGAAATTTGGTCTTGGAGGCTTTGAAAGTAACAAGATTTTCTTTGCCCAAATCAGAACTAATTGATAGATCAGAATATAGGTGTGCTATGGCCTAGTCAAGTGACTTTTGGAGTGCTTGCATGCTGGGTTGTTGCGAACAACTAGTTGAATAGTGTAAGGTAGAATCATCAACATATGAGTGGATAGGACTAGAGGTACAGTGTGTGTGTGTACGTTGTGTTTGTGTATATAAACTGTGACGGTGAGTGTGTGTGTATGTACGGTGTGTGTGCGTGTATGTGTGTGTGTGAGTATATGTACGATGTGTGTGTGGGTATGCACGTTGTGTGTGTGTGTGTACGGTGTGCTTGTGTGTGTGTGTGTGTACGTAGCCTACAGTGTGTTTGTGTGTGTGTACGGTGTATGTGTGTGTGTGTACGGTGCGTGTGTGTATGTACGGAATGTGTGTGTGTGCATGTACGGTGTGTGTGTGTTTTTTTTCTATGTGAATGTGGGAGACAAAAGGCATAACTGCCTGCAGCGAGTGCCTCCCCCAAATTTTAACGAGTGACAGGGCCGAAATCAAGGGACGTTCGAGCTAAAATGCTGTGCTAAAAAGTGTGTGTGTATGTACGGTGTGTGTGTGTTTATGTACGGTGTGTGTGTGTATGTACGGTGTGTAAGGTGTATGTGTATGAGTGCCCGTTTTGTGTATTGATTCGCATTATTCATTATACCCAGTCAATTTCCCATCCGGCGGCTCTTGTGGCACTTTGGCGCTGCCGACTGTGCGTCTCTTCGGCAGTACTTTTTTTTATTTCCCATGGAATGACGTCTGCTTCCGTAGCCGGGGACCCTCGGTGAGTGCTGAACGCATTACTGAGATAATCCTCATGGGCATGGAAGCATATATTCCATTTTCTTTCTCTAAGACTAATGCCAAAAAATCTTGGTCTTCGCCTCGCCAAACATTCTTTCATCAATAATAAATACACAACTATCCAACTCTAGCTCTTCCCAAGCCTTCTGGAATCTAACCAAAAACCTCTCCAACAATTTTTCTTTTTTGTCTTTCCCTCCTCTTTTCCACTCTGACAGCACCACCGTCACTTCTTCCTTTGACAAAGCTTAACTCTTCACTAACACTTTCGCTAAAAACTCCACCTTGGATGATTCCGGTGCTATTCCTTCCTCTCCACCCCCCTCTCTCCTACTTATGCCTAACATCATAATTTCTTCCAAGGATGTACTTTCCACCGTCTCCGGGCTTATTACTAAGAAGGCGTACGGACCGGACGGTGTCCCTCCTATTGTACTCAAAAACTGTGCTTCCATGCTGACTCCTTGACTAGGCAAACTCTTCTGTCTCTATCTCTCCTCTAACATCTTTCCTTTTTGTTGGAAGTTCGCTCTCATTCAACCTGTCCCAAAGAAGGGTGACCTCTCACAACCCTCCAACTATCGTCCAATTCCTCTCATTTCTTGCATCTCTAAAAAAAAATAAACTATCCTTGCCTCAAAATGTCTTAAGCATTTATCTTCCCATAACCTGCTCTCAGACCGCCAGTATGGCTTCCTTAAGGGCCGCTCTACTGGTGATCTTAATAACTCTTGGTCATCCTCCATTCAGAACTTCGGTGAGAATTTTTCTGTTGCACTAGACATATCAAAGGCCTTTGATAGAGTATGGCACAAAATCCCTTATTTCCGAACTATCCTCCTACGGCTTCTACCCCTCCATCTGTGCCTTTGTCTCTAATTTCCTTTCTGGCCTCTCCATAGCAGCAGTTGTGGACGGTCACCATTCACTTCCTCAACCTATCAACTCCGGTTTTCCTTTGGGTTCTGTCCATTTCTCAATTATCTTCCTATAATTCACTAACGACCTTCTCAACTGTACCTCTAGCCCCATTCACTCATATGCTGACGACTCTACATTACACTATCCAACTAGCCTTCCACACAATTATTCACAGCAGGAACTCCAAAACTCACGTAAGGAGGCCATAAAACACATATCTTCTGATCTCTCTTACATCTTTTATTGGGGCAGAGAAAACCTTGTTACTTTCAATGCTTCCAAAAATCAATATCTCAATCTGTCGCCCCCTTCCAGAAAACTATAACCTACTCTTCAACAACATACAGATCATCCCTTCATCTTCTCTCAATATTCTCGGTGTCTCTTTTTCTTCTGATCTCTCTTGGAAAGATCATATTACCACTCTAGTTAAAACAGCTTCCTAGAAACTGGGTGTGCTCAACCGCCTCCAGGGGTTCTTTACCTCTGCGCAGCTTCTTGCTCTGTACAGGGGCACAGTGAGTCCATGTATTAAGTATTGTTCACACGTGTGGGGAGGATCCTCTCACACAGCACTTCTAGACAAAGTGGAAAAGAAAGCCTTCTGTCTCATTAACTAACGTCTACTCACTAATTCTCTGCAGTCTCTCTTTTTTCGCCGCAATGTTGCATCTCTCTCACCATTCTACCGCTTTTACAATAATCAGTGTTCTTCAAAGCTCTCTCAGTGTATACCACCCCCTCTTAGTAGAGCACGTAGCACCCGTCTTGAAACACAGTCCCACCCCTACTCTGTGCAATTCTCCAACCCAAGAGTGAAATGTTATTCTCAGTTTTTCTTCTATTCAACAGCTGAGCTTTGGAACTCTCTCCCAGAATGAGTCTTTCCTTCTTCCTATGACTTAAATGGCTTCAAACTCCGTGTGTTCAGGCATTTTGGCTCGAACGTCCCTTGATTTTGGCGCTGTCACTCTTTCAACTCTGAGGTAGGCACTCGTTACGGCAGTTCTGTCTTTTGTCTCGCTCACTTACATAGAAAGGAAAAGAAAAAAAGTCATCATCCCAACTACGATCTTAGCTAACGTATACATGGAAAGAGAGAGAGAGAGAGAGAGAGAGAGAGAGAGAGAGAGAGAGAGAGAGAGAGAGAGAGAGAGAGAGAGAGACTAAAACTGCTAGGGGAACTTTTTTTTGTGCAGTGGAATATTTAGCTACAGACTTTCTCCTGAGGCGAAGTTCGTATATAATGGAACAACCGCATCGCTCTCGCAGACTGACTTCCTAATTATAGCCTACATATTATGTACATAGCAAGTATATCTCACAAATACACGTGAGCTACTAAATATCTAAACTCCCAACCTTTGGAAAAAATATGTGTATGCTAATAAGATTATTTGAGAACATCTGTAGCCTTTAAATTGGTAGATATCCTCCCTAAGCTTAATAAAAATATGTGTATGCTAAAAGGATTATTTGAGAACATCTGTAGCCTTTAAATTGGTAGATATCCTCCCTAAGCTTAATAAAATCGCGTAATAGTTGCCAGCATTATAATAGAAAGGACGTCACCGGTACTGAATGGGTGAACAGTGATGAGATAAATATTCAAAGGCGTCCATGGCGAAGATATTAGGGAACGAAAACAAATGTGTTCAAACTCTTGCCTCAGATTTCCGTTTTCTTTAGGATGAAGCACCTCAATAAAATAATTAACCTTAATAAACAAACAAATATAGCATGAAAATAGTTACATAAAGCATCTATGTAATGCCAACTTACGGTTACTGTGATTGTACTGCATACTGTATAACTGTATATATCAGTTGAAAAGTCAGATGAATTATGGGCAAAGCGGCTGTTTTATTTTATGTATTTATTTATTTTGTTTTGTTTTGGTCCTTTAAATAATGTATTCATTTATTTTTTAGTTTCTTCGCTAGACCTCCTTCAGACTTAGAAAAAAAACCCATAGACCCTCGCTCAGGATAAATGTGTAAATTTTTTCGGTAGAAAAATGTCCAGGGTCGTAATATAATTACAGGCTCGCTATCGCTCGCCAGGAAAAGATCGACACCTAAATGGCAGGTCTTAAATTTGACAACGTAATGGAGCTAAAGGTGTTAAAATCGCCAAACTAATGGGCCAGGCGTCTTAAAATGTCAAAACTAATGGAACTAAATACGAGGGAGAAAGGGGTCCATAAAAACGACCCATCTCTCCTTAATGATTGCATAACATACTACACTATTAATTAAAGCACACTAACTTTACTTCCATATTCCACCTCATGTGGAAGAACAAAACTTATGTATGAGACTGTACAATCAAGCTTTGAATTACTATTTCTTATAATTAGTATGTATGTAAGTGTGTACATACTCAGGTACATAACCCATAGCTGAGAGTGAGACAGAGACTCGAGATAGAGACCAATCAGAAACAATATTTAAAGTTCCAATTCTTACGGTCCGGGAACACTTTCGCGTTCCCTCACCCCTTTCTCCGTCTTGTTTAGTAGGTGAATTTTACAAGGGGAGGAGGAATTCTAGCCTACCTTACATAAATGTAATTGCTGGTATAATTTATATTATTCTTCCTTATATATAGACTTAATTATATGTTTATTCATAGCACAAAAGATCTATAGTTGCTTGACAAATTGAAGGATACAATGAAGAGTTAAGGGAAGATATGTCACATTTCTAGACCCCCTTCTCCCTCATGCTTAGCCCCATTTGTTTTGAGATTATAATACATTCGCCCTGTTAGTTTTGCAATTTGAAAACCTTTCACCCAATTTCTTTGTCAATATTAGGACCTTTCGTTCCATTTAGTTGTCAATTCTTCCCTGGCGAGCGATAACGAGCCTGTAATGTTAGGAGGAATAGGCGTTCGGTCAGGACATTTTTCTACGGAAAAATTTACAAATTTATCTTGAAGGGTGTTCTAGGGGGAGTTTGTTGAAGATTGGTGGAGGTCTAGCGAGGAAACTAAAACAACAACAACAACAATAACAACATCAATAAACCGACCAACAATATTTAGCCTATCCCCTTGCCAAGATGAACAAATGCCATGTTGGTTTATGAGCCAGGAAGAGCGTGGGACTCCCCGGCGCGCGTGACGGTATGTGAGCACTGTTCTTATTTCGGTTCAACAGGCTGGCTGACCTTATAATGTATGTGGGTCCTCACTACATACCACAGCACACTTTATCGCCGAGAGAGAGAGAGTAAGCATCATTCATCCATCTAGCTCTCGCTCTCTCCCTCTCTCTCTATTCATATATATATTTATATATCTCTGTCTGTAAGAGTTGGGCCAATCAACTCAACAAATTAACTGGTTAGTTTCATTTAAGGGTGAAACCTCCTTTTCTCTCTCTCTGAGTTGTATCCATTCGGCCCCATTCAGCTTACAATTTTAAGACTTTTATCCCCATCCAGGTGTCGATATATACCTTGCGAGTGATAGCGACCATTTTTTGAATAATGAGTTAGATAGCTGGCTAAATTTGTAAATTTTTTGATAAAAAAAAATCACCGGCGAAGCCGGATCTCCCAATAAAATGCTGGCTCCCTGTCGCTCGCCAGGAAAAAAACGACATCTGGATGGAGATAAATGTCATGAAACAGTAGGCCTAATGGGGCCAAGAAAGAGAAAAAAGCAGGTCGCCTCCCTTAAGAATATCATCAACTAAGTTAATCTAAGTTAACACATTTTAGCAGATTAACTAGTTAAGTTAATTTTCGAAGTTAGGCTAATCGGTAAGGTACTCAATAAAACTTTTACTTATTGTGTGCATTTAAGGGAAGATGGGTCGGTTTTCTGACCACTTTGTCCCTCGTGTTTAGCCCCACTAGTTTTGAGATTTTAAGACGTTCGGCCCATTAGTTTGGCGATTTTAACACCTTTCGCCCCATTTCGTTGTCAATGTTAAGACCTTTCGTACCATTTACCTGTTGATTTTTTCCTGGCGAGCGATAGCAAGCCTGTAATTTGAAGAGGATCTGGCCTTTGGCCGGGACATTTTTCTGCCGAAAAAAAAAAAAATACATTATTATATTATGCCCAGGTAAGGTTTGTCACAGCCAAGGAGTAACCCATTTAGTACAGTGTATTACCTTTTGTAATACTCAAGGTTTCGGCACTATATTTCTGGCCGACCTCATTCATGTACCAAAATTATATTTTTCTGTTTCCTCCCTAGACTTCCAAAGGCCGGTTCCTCTAGAATTTAAGGCTCACTGTCGCTCGCCAGGAAAAAATCGACACCTAAATGACACAAAAAGTCGAAGTATTGACAAAGAAATGGGCCGAAAGGACTTAAAATCGCCAAACTAGTTAGCCGAATGTCATATAATCTGAAAACTAATGGGGCTAAACATGAGGAAGAAGAGGGACCAGAAAAACGACCCATCTCTCCTTAAAGAGGTCGGCAATTACACGAGTAATACAATCTTAGAGACGAGCTTTGTGAATGCCCGTGTAAGGAATAATGACAATAATATATATATATATGTATATTATATATATATATATATATATATATATATACAGGGTGTCCCTGGAGGAAAGGGCATAACTTTGGGAAATGAGAAAACAAAATATTCTAAGCCTAAAATGTTTTATAACAAAAAGTCCAAATCTCGACATGTATAAAGATATTGCATTTTGAAAATGGTATTTTCTTCAGGATTTCCCCATAAGACTGGCCTAGGTGTCTTAGTGCCTACCATACCTCCATTTTCTGCAATTATTTTACCATGTTATTTTAAAGATACTATAATTCTGTAAGTTGCAAAATGATTATAGACATATTAGCTCACTTTGGAGTAGTTGGAAACTATTTGACATGGGAGAGTCCATTACAGTGATGTGGGGGAGGACACTACATAAAACCTTCAATATCACCCGCTTTTCACAATACATAGACGGAGGTCTTAAAAAAAAAAGTTATGCCCTTTCCTCCTGGGACACCCTGTATATATAGATAATATATATATTTGTATATATACAGTATATATACATATATATATAGCGGCCAAAAAATAACCACCTCTATCGCCTTAAGATGAACAGTGCAGGCAATATATAACTCATACTAGTCATGGCACTGGTACTTACAAGGCCACAAGGGTTAGTCGGTTAGTAGGATAGAATTACCATGACTACAACTTTCTAGTGGTGAGAGAGAAAGAGAGAGTACAAAGGAGTACACAGGAGTACAGAGGAAATCAAGCAACAACAGGTCTAATGACCCCTCTAGGCTGCTTGTCCTCCAAAACACTGCAGCTTAAGTGTCCAAACAGTGGTTTAGAGTGGGTAAGGGAAAATTGGAAAGGAAACCACTGCCCTGGAACTAATGTCCGTGGCAGGACTAGGAAGTTAGTAGGGGACAGATGAGTTAGTAACATAACACAGTTATAAGGATCTTTCGTATATCTGGGAAAAAGAAACTAACGTCTTAG